>CM052455.1:3892484-3940103 GCA_028533085.1 Varecia variegata | reverse complement strand
CAATGAAAACAGGGTCAGGCTCCCTCACGGCCCGGCTCTTGGGATGGTCAAGAGTGGCCGGTGGAAAGGGGCACTCTCAGTGCAGCAAGCTTTCTCTTCCAGATAAGTTTGTTCACTCTCTCTGCTGTAGAGAAAGAAGAAAACTCCCCTCAACCTCCCGAAGACCCCCGCTGCTAACCCTGTGAAAGTATTTGTCAGACCATTTTTCCTGCATCTATTTTTTGTTTGGTTTGAACATTGTTCTAATCATACTGTGTTACAATTTTGTTCCCTGCTGCCTCTAACATTCTAGTGTGTATATTTTTCTGCATGTTAAATTTATCCTGGCTATGACAAATGTTCATATTTTCATATATAGTTACATGAAGAGGCTCACTTGACTACTTTTTCTCTTCCTTCACAGCAAACTTTGAAAATGTCCCTCCCTCCCTTTTTCTTCTCCTTTCTGGTTCCCTCCGTACTGCCCACCTTCCTTCCCAGAGTCATGAATGGTTGTCTCCTTCAAATCAGCCAGTGTCTTTGCAAGACATACACCAGCGAATCTCTCTAAGGCCTAAGCTCCCAGAAGTTTTGAGGCTCATGCTGGGAAGAGGAAAGATTTCTGGTGATGGGGGTCTCACTCCAAGCGGTTGGGGACTGGTGGCTGGTCACCCCAAGCCAGGGACAGATGGGAAGATGAAGAAGATGAAGAAGATGAAGAAGAGAAGAAGGTGAGACCGGGTCAAGGCAGGTAAAGGTGTTTCCTGGATTTCTCAAGACCATAGAGCCTCAGAAAGAGGGACATGTAACACATCCCATTTAGAGAGGGAAAAAAGCATGATCTGCCCACCAAGCCGCTGGGACACACTTGGAAAGAATTTTAATATTATAGAGTGTTCACAGCGATGTTTCATAAGAACTGGTTTGCCCATCCCTTGCTTCCTACCTAATGGATAGGTATATACAGCGTCTCTCCCGTCTCCCTCTCTCCCCTCTCCCTCTCTCCCCTCTCCCTCTCTCTCTCACTCACTCACACACAGTCTGTGCCTCTCTGTCTCTCACACACTCTCTCTCTCTGTCTCTCTGTCTCTGTGTGTGTCTCTCACCCACACAATCTGTCTCTCTCGTCTCTCTCACACACATACACACTCTGTCTCTTTGCGTGTGTGTGTCTCTGTCTCTCTGTCTTGCTCTCCTTTAACCCAGTGAAATTTCCAAAGGAGCCTTTGCTCTGTAATCATGATAACAAGCTTCCTCTGTCCCATATGCCTGCCACCGTCCCCAGCCCTCACGTGTGTATTTGTCACGACATTGCCAAGAGGTAGGCACTATCGTTACGCACAAGGAGGATACCTCGCTTGTGCGCGGTTACACAGCCAGTAAGTGTCAGAGCCTGGATTGAAACTCAGGGCACCTGACCTCAAAGCCCATTCTCTTAGCTACTATCCCATACTCCTATTTCTCTAATGTTATGTTCTTTTAACTTCACAGTTTTCAAATAGGGGCTAGAATTCCAGTGGGATTATTGCAGAGATGCATGTGATATTCAAAGCTTTTTCAACTTGAATGTAGATGGTGTGCTAAGGTCTCTAAATTCTCTGAAGTTCAATGTTTGGGTGAAGTTCAATTATCGGGCCAGGGATGGAGCAGTCCAGGAACACTCCCTGCCTTTTCCGAAGCCGTCTGGAGAGCAGGTAGGCCTGGCGTTAGAGATGCCAGGGCTCTGTGTTCACCTGACCCTCAGGGTCGCGGGCCTTGGAGTAAGGACGGTGTGTTCCACTGGCCTCATCTCATTAGGACGAGCTGCCTGTGCCTGGTGCGTGGGAGACGTCCAGCCTCTCATCCCCAGTTTGTCCCTTCCTGTCTCTTTATGGACAAGCAGAGCAGGAAGCTTCTAAAGAGCTCTGTTGGGAAGCAGAAATCACCAAAGTTGATTTCTAAAGATCGTGTCTGTGTGCCTGGCTTCTGCAAGACTCACGAGTGACTTTCGCTCGGTGTAGCAGCCGGGCCTGGAGTCCACTCACCCCCACTAGCCACACGCTTCCTGCTCCCAATGTCAAGGTTTTCATTTGACCATGGTATAATGAGCTGTATAAAATTAAAAGCAGCTAAATACCACCTTATTTACAGTAATTTTCTATTTTCTGTAGTCGTCACTGAAACCTCTGCTTAGCGACGCCAGCCTCCAGATCGTACCAATCACCACTGAGAGGCCCAATCACGGCGACCACCAACCGCAACATAAACCAGCGTGAGGACCGGAGAGCATGCTCGCTCCCACTCTGCCCTCAGCCCAGCCTGGTTTTTCCATCACATGCTTTTTAGGCGACAGGGAGCTGAGGCAGGGGGAACATTCAGTTCCCCTTTCAAAGACTGGAGATGCTTAAAAATATCTTCGAGTAAGCAAGCAGGGTTCAGAGGAATGCTTACTTACACTTGCAGAAGGCTGGTGTTGGGATCCAGGCTCCTGAATGTCCTCAAACTTGCACTTGGGCTGGGCCTGGGCAGCCCGTGAGTACGCTTTGCAGACGGCTCTTGCTTCACTGTTGCATCTCCATCTGGACAATCTTGCAACAGCCCTGGCTCTTCTTAAGGCCATTTGTGATGGACAGAACTGTGTCCCCTCCACCCTCTGAAATTCATTTATTGAAGTCTTAACCCCCAGTGCACCTCAGAACACGACTGTATTTAGAAATAGGGCCTTTAAGGGGTTGTTAAGTTGAAATAAGGTCACATGGGTGTGTCCTAATTCAATATGACTGGTGTCCTTACACGAAGAGAAAGAGACACCAAGAACTGGCGCTCTCTCTGCAGGCACAGAGAAAAGGCCACGTGAGGACAGTGAGAAGATGCCATCTGCAAGCCAAGAAGAGAGTCCTTGGGAGAAACCAAGCCTGTCAACACCTTGATCTTGGACTTTCAGCCTCGAGAACTGTTAGAAAATAAACTTCTGTAGTTTAATGCACCCAGTCTGCCATATCTTGTTATGGCGGCCCGAGCACTAAGACGCCATCCACGCAATTTCTTCTTGTATGACAAAGTCTTAACGTGAGACACGAATGAGTCGGTCGTCAATCTACCCAGGAACTTAAAAATATTCTTGAGTTATGGGAAGATTTAAATCCTCCATAGCTGGCCCTCTTTAGCCTGCTCTTTCTTATTGGTAAAATATCTTTGCGATTAGAATATTCAAGAAGTTAACCAAAACCGTCTTAATTTACTCTCTATCTCCTATTCCTACGTGCCCAGTACTCTTAATCACTCCCATTCCTCAACTTCTGACTCCTCCCTTCGGCAAGTCCACTCGTCTGGCAGGTGTTTGCCGAGTGCTCGTCTGGGTGACCCACTGCTGTCGGCACTGCAGGTACAGAATGAAGAAGACAGGTAAGGCACGTGCTCTCACGTGGCTTCCACCCCAGCAGGGGAAAACAGAAATAAAAATTAATAAATAAACAAGGACTATGTCGGATAGTGAAAAGCTATTCAGGAATTTTCAATATGGCACTGTGATGATGACTGAGAGTGTGCTTTGACTGGGCAGACAGGAAATCTGTCCTCTTCACCTAAGGAACATTCTACCCCGACCCCCCGTCTCTCCACCGCCATTACCACGGCTGAGTCCAAGCTGGACAACCAAACATGCTGGTGCCTTGATCTTGGACTTCCCAGCCTCCAGAACCATGAGAAAATAGATTTCTCTTCTTTATAAATTACACAGTCTCAGCTCTTTTGTTTTAGCAGCACAAATGGACTAATACACACACACACACACACACACACACGTCCTCTTCTTTTTTCTTCCTCATTTTCCTTTCCCAATTTTTGGTCATTATCTCAGGAACATTTCTTTTTTATTCCATTGGTGAGCTAGGAATGCTTAATAGCAGCTGATGTGCATAGGAATAACAGACTCAGGGTAGCAAATAGTCAATATCTGTTAAGTAAGTGACTGAATGCATTAGTAAAAGTTTCAAGGGCTGTTTTTCTTTAAGTTAGAGACTATTTCCTTGGATTGAAATATCCAGCCACTAGCACAATACCCAGTTGTGGATATCTAAGTTATGCTTGATGAATGAATGAATGAATGAAGAGTCATACACTTTAAATATTAAAGTAGACATAATAAGGTTTATTAACTCTAAAGCCTTTGAAAGTGCCTAGATATTCTCTTCAGAGTCTTTACAAAATTATTTATCAACCTCTTAATCTATAAGTAAACCTACTCTACCTTTATTTTTTGAAAAATTACATCTTTAACATTTTCTTTTTTATTACTGTGATTATGAAAAGATTACTCAACTCTATTGATTGCCAATATAGAATATTTCTGCTATATAATGATTTAATATGATTTTTACAGACTGGGAACTTAACCTTCATCTATTTATAATATTGTTTTCTTGAGAAAAAAATGTATTCCAAGGTCCAAAACATAGACTTTGTCTATTGCTTTCTGAAAGTGCAATTCATTTAATAATCTGGGGACTTAACTGGATTTTGTTTTTTCTCAAATACATGGCATAACCCTATATCTCAAAATAGATCATGGGTATCAAACTTCAGTATGATTTTCTGTCATTTTAAGTCAATTTTTTTTAGTCTTCCAAATTACCTCCCCCTACAGCCATTCTTTTATACATGTTGAATACAGATTTAATTATTGTCATATGCAGTGAGTCTCTGCCTTTTATCAAGTTTCATCCCTGGGCAGTTTATGACACAGTGAATTGACTGAAAGTAGATTATATTTTACCTTAGGAACAATACAATTGACAGTTTTATTCTAGTTTCCACATCAAATGAATTTTAGATACGACTAGAATATGTCATAAAAGCAAAAACATAACAGTTTTAAACCTCTATAATCAATTACAAGAGTAAAATTAATGCCCAAACCATTTAAAATGAGATTAAGTCAATTATATATTTTTTGTAATAAAAGAGGCTGTGTGTCTATAAAATATAAAATTTCTCTGTTTCTCCACCCTCTTCTGTGACAGTCCATTCTACACACTGGAACTGGATTAACCTTCTTACTAGATGAAACTCCACGTTCACAAACCTTCAATAGCTCACCTTTGCTCGTAGGATCCAGTGGGAACCCTTCAGAGTGGAAGTTCCTCTCGAGAGAAGCCCCAGCTCCCTCTGCCCCTCCCCCATCCCTTCCCAACACCAGCCCAGTGCTTAGCAAACTGGGTAGCAGCTCTGGGTCCCTCACACACATCACTGTCTTTTCCTGACTTGGTGTCTTGTTGTCTACACCTGCTCAGCTCTTAACCACCGAGCAGATCTTGGTCCTCCATCAAGGTTTTGCCCACGGCCCTCCACCTCTCAGGCCTCGCATGCTGCCTTTCCAGGCAAAAGAACTCATGCTGCCCAGCCCTGGAGCCCAGATCCAGCTGGGTTGTGCAATCCGTGCTAGACAGCTTAATCCATCCACCACTGTGCTTCAATAAAGAAAAGGGAGAGAAATCAAATTTGCTGAGGACCTACTATGTGTCAGGCACCATGCCTGGCGTTTTAATACACGTTCTCTCATTTAATCCTTACGCGAACCTTACGAGGTAGGTATTAGCGTTTTCATTTTAACAACTGAGAATACAGTGGATAAAGAACTTGTTTAAGTAACTCAGCTACGAAGTTATGGGCCAGACTATAAATGTGCAATGTACACACGAAGGATATAAAACTAGAAATCAGGAGATCTCCAATTCAATTAACCTCTTTGAATCTCATTTTTTCTCATTAACGAAGAGGGCTAACAACACCCACCTCACGGAAATGTGCAAATTCACTGGGGACGTACTTTTGGAAGCCTTTACCAGCTGCGGAGCTTTCCTTTCTCAGGGTGTCACACATACGCCAATGCTCAATAAGTATCTGTTGCTAGGTTGATGTCTATGTCTTCTCTTAAGAGCTGCAGTATCTGTTAGTCTCGCATGCCATGTCGCCCTGCTCTTAGCTAGTCACAATAATATTCATGTGTCCAACTTTGAAGAAGAAATCATGCCATGATTGGCTGAGAACCATTTCCTGGTTCAGAGTGGTCAGATAGTCAACACTCACCTGCACACATTTGCAAATATTGCTTAATGTGCTCAGAACTCCTCCCAGTGTTTTGTAATCTGGGTTGGGTAGAGCTAACGAACACTAATGTGTAAAGTCAGTTTGCTTCTCCCCCTTGAAAGATAACGTTGGTCAATAATCATCACTGTGTCTCCTACTTGGAGGGCTCACTTAAATGGTCTGAAAACCCTTGATAGGGGGTGATAACAGCCTTTTCTCCCCAGATCAAGCCACCTAAGGAAAGCAGTATTGGTCTGATGCTAAGTCACTTGTTTTTGCTAAGAATCCTGTTGTTCCTTTGCATGATAATGGTAACTGCGTTTTGGCTTCTAACTTATCTTTCCACACCTTCTGAATATTAGCACGCTATATTTGGCATCTTTTATGGTCTGAGTTTCTGTTATTTATTCGGGTGTTCAGGTTCCCCTTTCTCCTTGACTTTTCTTTTATGATTACCCAGCTTGGCTCCTTGCAAACACGTCTCAATTTATTCTCATCGCAATATCATTTGACCGTCAGCTTTCCTGCTTCATCTTCCAGAAATTTCCCCGAACAGTCCTCCCTTGTCCTGTTATAATTAGAATTCCTATCCCTGAACCCCTAGAGTTAGAATTTGCTCTGATCCATAATTTCTTTCCTGCTTGTAAATTTCTTTTCATCTCAGTAGTAAAATTAGTAACTCTTTGCATTTCTTAATTGTAGTTTCAACAGCTTGGATTCTTTTTGTAGGAAACTTGCTTACTCTTTGGAGCTCCTTTTCCACCACAACTAGCTGTACGAAATGCAAAGTTATTTTTGCGATGGAGTGGCCTGCAGAAATAGGCACCCACAGCACTTTTGTACATAAAGTCAACAACTTCTAGATATAGATTTTATTTCTCTACCATACGTTCCTGCTCTATATGATGGCCCAGGGATCAAAACGGAAACCTTGGCCAAACAAATCCATCCTATGGCATACGAACCTTTCCCTTTCTTGGCCAATGTACAAGGCTTTTTCACTCTGCCCAGTTCAACTCTTCATAAATATTAGTTGGTTCCACTGATTCATCTTTCCATTTTACATCCATTACTAGACACCTCTCTCATCCGATGGCTTACCCACTTTAACCAGAGTCACTCACTCTCCCTTCTGAAGAACGCTTGCGTTAGAGAAGTCAAAGGAAACTGATTTCTCTTCCTGCTTTCTTTTACTGGTCTTCCGAGGAAGAGTGGAAGGTTCGAGAGAGGAGGTCTAAGCCACAAATCCTTCTTTTTTCTTCTCTGCCCTCACTCACGGCACCTCTTTCTCTGCCCCAGAGTGCTCTGGCCCCCACACCGCTTGTTACTTAGCGTCCGTGCCGCCAGCTGCCACCACACCTCCAGCTGGTGCAGACAGGAATTGTTTTTGGTCCAAGCATCTTCCCCAAAAGTCCTGTTAGGTGGGCCAGTGGCCACTTACGGGACTGTTCCTTAGCAATCCATTGACTGCTAATGGACTGAGTGGACACCAGGCCAGAGTCAGAGCCACCCTTGCTGCAGGTGACAGCATCTTCCTTGGTCACGCAGACCCAGCACGCTGCAGATGGGGGACACTCTCCCCCGTCGCTCAGAGTCAAGTGTCCTCTCCTCCAGGCAGTAGCCCAAACAAACATTCTGGGCAGCCCCCTTCCTTTGTTAACTTCATTAACATACAGGCCTCCACTACAAAGATGTTCCTGGGCCACCTGAGGCAAGGGCACTGTTTCTGTGTGCCTGTGTACAGTCTGTCCGGGAGGTGGTTTGCTTAGTGGCTGCAGGTACTGGCCTTGCATGAGCCTGGGACATAATTAGGTTATAGGTGCCCAGCAGACCCACCTGGGCCAGCTACTCTGGAAGGGAAAGCAGATGGGGGAATGGAAGAAAGAGGTGCATTCGAGGTGGCAGAACGAGGGTCAGCAGTGAAGAAAATGGGAGTTCCGGGTTCTCACCAATAGCGGTTTGCTTGTTTCTTTTCCCAGAGGCATGATGAGCAATGGATGGGAATAGTGACAGTTGACCATGTACGCTCTTTTATGTTCTAGGCATTGTCCTAGTGGTTTCAATATATTCACTCATTTGATCCTCATACCACCCACAATAGTCCTCATTTAACAGAGGAGGGAAAGGGACACCCATAAGCTCAGGAAAGTGACAAAGGCCACACAGTGAGAAGGGTGTATCACCAGGACTCACATCCTGGCAGCCTGGATGTAGAGGCCACGGTCTTACCCGTGTGTGGGTGTGCGTGCATAGGTAGGTGTGCGTGCGTGCGTGCGTGCGTGTGCATGCGTGTGCATGCGTGTGCATGCACATGTGTGCACATGCATGTGAAAGAGACATGCAGAGACGGAGGGGTGTGTTTCAAAGACAGACCTGGTAATGGTGGGCAGCATGTGGCTCACGTGGGTCCTCTCCAAAGAATATTTCCATACTAAATCATGGCTCTGAAATCTAACATTTCCCAAGTGCCTACTAAATCTTCTTTCTTACAATAACCCACTAAGATTTTTCAGTTGAGAAGTGAGAAAACAGAAACTCAGAGAAGTGATGTGAATTGCCCGAGACTACTCAGTCAGTCTGCGGGGAGGGACATTAAGTCCAGAGGCCGAGCTCTGTCCAGCTCTCTCAGAGCTCTGCCTGGAGACGGCCCCTCACCTCGCCAAGTGCGTGGGTCAACTGAACAATGAAATGGCTCACAGAACTCTTCTGTAATTAAAAAAAAAATTTATTATAAATATTATCCAAAGAACCTTGTGTCCTATGTCGTCTGTCTGATAAACGTCTGATCTGACCCTGGGGATCGGTGGAAGAACAGAAGGGACTCCTCCTTGCCGATCTTTTTTATATGGAATATCAAACCAACACTCTGGACTCAATGACATGCACGTATTTCAGAACTAAAGAGACAGCGCAGTGATGATCTCTGAGCGCTGGTCTCTAAGGAAAGAGCTGCCCCCAAAAGTAAGGTTAAGAAGATGCGAAGTTAAAGGCTCGATTTGACTAAGGATCTGATTGCTTCTGCCCTTACCCTTTAAAGAATTTTGTAACTAGCCAGCAGGTGAGTATGTCACCTGGGTCCTCATCCAGACAGGAGCTGGGATCTAAATTTAACAGACAAACTCGTGTGTGGCTGTAAGCAGCGTCATTTGCATGGGCTTTGTCTGAAGGAGGGTGAAGTGGCAGGTAGCTGGGAAGGGCGCTACAATGAGGAGGCCAGCGCGGTGTCTGTCACAAATTGCTGTCTAGGGCAGCATGGTCCCTAGGCCGCAGGGTCTGCAGGGAGGTGCTGTAGGGGTTGATTTATAAACGGCTCCGGGAGAAGGGGCCAGGAGTACTTCTGCTTTGGAGGAGTGACAGTGTCGCACGGGGTGGAAGGGAGGGCTGTTACCCCGACTTCCATAGGGTCTAGGGGCTCGGGGAGGACCGGGATGGTCTCACCAAGGAGTCCGAGCCAACTGTGGCCATCAACAGGGTGAAGGTCGCCAGTGGCAGAACAATGGGAGGACTGTTTGTGAGCACCTGTGAGACACCCCTAGGGCACACAGACGCTCTTGGAAGGTGCACTCCTGTACTAGGAGAGCTCAGGGACAAGAGCCTGTGAAATATGGCTGGCTACTATTAATGTGACTCAGTAGTATCCACAGACCCGTGGCACCTCGGGAAATCTAGTTTGTAAGAACAGCACCCATACGAGTGCGGAGTGGGGTGGTCTGTGAATCCAGGTGCGGTAGGTTCTCTGCCACCAGGCAGCCTGTGACAGGGAGGTAGGTTCCCATTCGTGCTTGGGGACATCAGCACATGGTAATGTGAATATACAAATATTTCTCTTTAAAAAGATCTCTTGGGACCTTTAGTTCCAGGATCACAAACAGGATACAGGTTACAGGAGCTCTGAGTGTGGAAAGCTGCAGCTAGACTTAGAGAAATAAGAACACACAAACAGTGAACCCTGGCAGCAGCGGGGAAGTTGACAATGCACGGGCGGGGGGCGGGGGAGGGGGGCACACATTCACCCTGGCGCATGCGCATCGTGGACTGAGCCCGGAGCTCCCTGCGATGCCGAGGCACCCAATTATGTTCACAGGCGTCCACATCCAGTCGCGTTTGGAGGGCAGGTGTGGCCCAGTCTCCAGGAGCCCGGCCCAGCGCTGCCACCCGCGCTTCCCAGCTTCCCTGACACTGTCCTGCAAATTCCCAAGCAGGTGTTAGAGCAGACCACCCGTGCAAGCAGGGACAGGACCCCCTGTGCCTTCACAGGTTCTGGGCAGACCACCAGCCGTGCTGGGTGCAGCTCACACATGTGCTAAGTCTTTCATCTTCACATCGTGCCTGGGTACTTTTAATTACAGGATCCCAGAGAGCTGACTCCTGCAGGAAGCTGGGATGGAGCCAGACCCTTATATAACACACCTACTTGCTCCCAACAAGAGCACCAGGGGAAAATTCCCTACCGGACTGAAAGTGTTCCCCCTTTTCTCTGCAGTTGGGACGGCAGCCTCGAAGGTAGTTGGCTGTGAAGGGTGAGACAATCCCACATTTATCATGCATGGTCCCTCCCTTTCTGTTCCCCCCTTCTTAGGTGACCTTCAGCTCCTCATCTTGGAGGGAAGTGAAGTTGCTTTGTTTTGGTCTTTCCCTGGCATAATCCTCTCCAGCAGACTGCCGCAGTTTGGGGGGGCTCTGAATAAGCCTGTTTGGTGGGACCGAGAGGAAAGGTGTTTAACACCCCTTCGTGTCTGTCTACTGCTCTTCCCAAGCCCTCGTTGGCCTCCCCAGAGGGACAACCCATCTCGTAGGGTTCAGTCGCTGTCTTCATGCGGCACCTGGTACCATCAGGAGGAATTTCAATGAAAAATAAAAGAGATCAAGTTGGATTTTTAGAAAGAAAGACAGAAGAGCATACTCTCTCCTTTCTTGAAGCTGCGCCAGGTGACTTCCTGAAAAGGTAGAAAGATGGTTGATTTTGTCTTCTGTTCCCTCGTGGCCCTCTGGCTCAGAGATCCAAAGGCGGTACCAGTCAGAAACTGGGTTTCTGGCCCCCTACAAGTGGGTTTTGCTATTTGAGGAGGCCGGAATACTACCAATCCGACCCTCTGTCTTCCTGTCTCTCGCCCTAATGTTAAAAGATGACAGTTCCCAGATCAGTGGTTGGAAATGGCTCTGGGGGGAGGTGACTGGTGACAAGAAAGACCTCTGGGAGGACCCAGGAGGGAAGCCACCTGGCAGTGGTGCACGCTGGAGGAGGTAGTTCTCATCTGCGCCATTCAGTCCACAAGGCAGAGAAACAGGCCAAGGAGCCATGTGGGTCAACCTGAGCTATGACTGACGAACGCTCACTAGCCCCTGGGTTTAGGCTGGAGGTGGGCCGGCCGAGCCCACCTGCTGAAGACATTGGAGAAGAATTCAACCTCCTCATTCTCGTTTATGTTTGCCTACTCAACCTGTTAAGAGATGAGTTAGTTACATGTTTTAAAGGTTTCCTACCACTTTTTTTCCCCTGCCAATTAATCCTTATACTTTGAACAAGTTTTATTTTATATACAACATGGCTACATGACTTAGGGCTTAACATTTATTATGCCTGTTACCTACAGTATTCCTGAAGATAATATCCTTTATCAACAAAATGTTACCTTCTGTGACCTATTAATTCTTCTAACCTCGAATTTTAACTGGACTGATTTTGTAATATTTATTTTCTGTTTGGTTTTGTGTTTCTCTGGTGAGTTGAGCCAGTCTTTTAGTTTTTATGAGTTAGCATGCCTCTTGTAGATAACATGTAGTTGAATTTTCTAGGAAAACATAAATTAACTCAATAAGAAGTAGATGTCCTTATAAATCAATACGTACAGAAGACATTAAGCAAGTTGTCAAAGATTACATTCAAGAAAGCAGGAGGCTGAGGTAGGTGTGTAGTTGTACCAGGTGAGTTTTTTCAAACCTTCAACAAAAATTGAATTCCCACACTAAATAAATTATTTCAGAACACAACAAAATATGTATATATTTCCAAATAAATTTATGAATCTGTGTAATCTTATTAACAAGCCCAATGAAACTAGAACAAAGAAAGCAACTATATACCAATTTATAAGTACTAATTTATAAGTACAGGGGAAAAACTTTAAAATGTTTTAGTAAATAAAATTTGGCGATATATTAGAAGAATATATCATACCAAGGATAATTTATGCCCAGAATTCAAAGATGGTCCAATATGGGGACACTAATAATATAATTAATCACACAAAACAGTTTGAGAAAATATGATATTCTTGACAGATACTAAAAAGGCATTTGGTAAAATTCAACATTCATTCCCAATAAAACCTATTAATTAACAGATACTCAACAGCACAGTTAACAATGAAATAGACGTTTTTGTTAAAATCAGGAAACAGATAAGGATGTTCATTAACATTCCTATTGGTAAACATTTTCCTAGAAATTTCCATTATAAGACATACAGGAAAAATAATAAAAATATCAAAAAGTATTACTTATAAATTATATGGTTGTTTTTCTAAAGAAATCTGAGTATAACCTAATCACTTTACATGCATCCTGTGAGGCAAGTACTATATCATCGCCATTATACAATTGAAGAAACTGAGACACAGAAAAGGTCGGGTGAACATCACACAGCTAGTAACAGAACTGGGATTTCAATCTAGGCAATCAGACTCCAGAATCCTTTATGCTAACCACCATGCTACACACCACCTTTCCTTATTTCGCTCTATAACGTTTAACTATCATTATTATAGCAATATTAAAAAGCCTTTCCTTATATATCACTAATAACCAACTGACAATACATTTAAAAGAATAATTAAATTCAAAATAGCAAAACAATACAAAATCCCTAGAAATAGGCCCAACAGGATTCAAATGAAGAAATATAGAAAATAGAGTAGAATCAATGGATTGTTGGCCTTGTTGGGGATACTGGAGAGTGAATAGAAAGAGAAGAGGGGGTAGCTGGTGCATGGGTGCTTGATGCTGAGATTACAGCAGAGATACAGTTGTTGGGAATGACACCGCGTAGGGTGGAACCACATGAGTGGGTAGCTGTGTGAGGTGGAGTCGGTGGTAAACCACAGCGTTGGAGAGGAGGGCCAGGAGCTGAGAGGCCACAATAGTGGAAAGACCATCCTGTGGGTGTTGATATCACCAAGAATTACCACATGAGTTGTGATAGAGACAGGGCACGTGAGGCACAGGCTAAAAAATCTTTAATTAATGAAGAGACGTGTTACGGGGAGAAGTAGAAGATGGAAGCCAGGAGGGGTAGCCCATGTTCTGCAACATGCGTTTCAAAGTTGAGAGCATTTAGAGAGGAGGGAGAGAGAATGTTCCGGAAGCATCAGTGGGGAAAAAGCAGCGCATATCCACCACTCCAGATGAAATTATTCAAGATAAGTGAGAGAAAAAAATGAGCTATGATGTAAAAAGCCTGCATGGAACCCAGTGTCATCAGGGGAGAGCCAGTTTCTAGTCTGAGCAAGAAGTTGACAGGAGTGACCAAGCAGGACGTTGAGGATATAGGGAATTTAGCTGATGACCCACTGGGGGGTCTTCAGAAGTGGGGAGGGGTAGAGGGTGGGTCCAGGTAGCTGAGCTGTGTGGGGATGAGCCTGGGTGACGACAGATGACCTGAGAATTTGCGGTGAAGGACAGGATGGGATTGGTCTGTTGGTCAAAGAGGCAGATTGTAGTGACGGAGTGTTGCCTGGGGAGGGGGCTGTTGGGAGGGTCTTTCCAGGAGCATTTAGATCTCTGCAGTTCCTCCTCGCTCCTGCTGATGAAGGTGTGGAAGAAACACATGGAGAAACATGTAGAGCACTGCCCCAGGTGAACCTGCTGGGAGAGGGGTGGGCACCAGGGGAGGGGCAATGTCACCTGGAATCTACAGAGCTCTCCACTCCTCTTCTCCAGTAGCGGAGGCAAGGGGTGAGCCAAGGAGCTGGGACAATGCTGGGGCGGGTACAGGGCATCCAGCCCTCCATCTGCAACTTTTGGGAATATAACTTGGGGAGCTGTTTTTGGAAAAAAATTTAAATACTTAAGAAGAACCTTAAAATTGTGCCTATCCTTTGTTTCAGTAGTTTCTTATCTAGGAAATTAGGGTAAAGACATAATCAAAGATGTCAACAAAAGATACAAATACAAAATGCACACCATGATTTTATTAACATGCCAAAATGAAAAAAAATTGAGCAATGAGGGACTCATCCAATAAATTATGACCATCTATACTTTGAAAGAATGAAGATTGCTAAAAATTACATTTACAAGAACAGCAGTAACAGGGAAATACTCACTATATAATACTTATAAAAAGTGAGGTATAGAAATGATATCTCATATATAATAAAATTCACATTTTTAATAGAAATAAAAATGCATATAAAAGATCAGAAGTGAACACACTTAAAATTAGTAACCTTTTTCGGGGGCATGTTGGAATTATGGGTGGTTTTTGTCTTCTTTATATTTTTTGGTACTTTCTGTTTTTTTTTTTTTTTTTTACAAGAGTCTATATATTACTATGTA
Organism: Varecia variegata; assembly: GCA_028533085.1. Lineage (NCBI taxonomy): Eukaryota > Metazoa > Chordata > Mammalia > Primates > Lemuridae > Varecia > Varecia variegata. The sequence continues at coordinate 3,925,502 of CM052455.1, read as the reverse complement.
ATGATAAAAATAAAGATTTTTAAAAACTACTGGCTAAGAATTACTCAAACAAATGCACTTTTCTCAAAAATTAAATTGCAAATGAAAAGTTACATGGCTTCCATCTCATGCTGTTGTGTACTAGGAATTGCAATTTCCCTCCAATCCAATACTTTGATTATTCTACAAAATCAAGACCACATTGGAATTTCAATCAGAGAGGCTAAGAGGCAAAGAATAACACTGGTGAACAACACAATAACTATCCCAAACTCTTTGCCAGGCAGAGGCCAGTGTTCCCTTCTGCTTCTATTTTGGGAAAAATGCCCAAAGTCTTTGGAGGAGATAGCATTTTGCGCTCTGTCTCCTTCTCCCCCTCAATAGCTTTTTCTCCAAAAAAGAATAAGGAGTACTCAATGAAAACCATTAAAATGCTTGGCACAACTACACAGACAGACACAGAGGCCAATGAAGTATAAATATTTCATACCAGAACTGTCTTTTTGACCCAGCCGCTAATATCTACCCAACCACAGATCTAAATGTTTGGATGAAAATGATAGAGCAGGCGAAGGCTGGTCAGCCTGCTGCGGAGAGGAGCGCAGTAAGAGCATTCACATCTGTCTGAAGAACACGTGTGCGGTATGTTTTCCCAGAAGCATGGAAGGGCATGCGGATACCTGACCATCTCCCCAAGCCTGGAGAAGGTGAGAATGTTTTTTCCTTTGGGGATTGTTCCATCCCATTGCCATCACTTTTTTTTTTTTTTTTTTGTCTAAAACGAGAGAGTCCACTCCTTTCTTTGGATTTTGAAGCTAATGGTACCTTTCTCTCCAATTTTTCTTCTTTTAAGTCTTAGCTGATTTAGGTTTTGAAAATGAATACACTGGCAACCGTTATGAGAAGACAGCCTGGCCTGGCTTTTTGCAGGAAAGATTCTGTGGGGCAGTGTCACCCTGAGGGCTCAAGTCCTGGCCCTGGCATTTAATGTGTGAGTCCTGCTGTGTCCCTTAACCTCCCTGGGCTTCAGTCATTCCATCTATCAATGCGGAATGACAATATTTGCTGTGCTGTAATGTCATTGTGAGGATTAGATGAGATAATGCTCTGTAGCCTGTTAGACTTCATGCAACTTAAGATGATATTGTCTGTCCTTACTTGGCTAAGCTCCATACGATCACTACTCTTGAGATAAAATTAGAATAAAATACTTTGTAATGCTCCCTTCCCCCCCAAATATTATGGTGTTAGCCTCTTTATTCACAAATTATTATAAAAACTCATGTAAGGTAGGAAATACGCTTTGAATTAATTTTTTCTAAGAATGAAGATAGAGGTTACTTTCACTCATTTGTGTTTTGGGGGCACCAATAATATGTATTTGTAAGACAGTATTTGATAAGGAGGTAGTCACTTTATAGACTGCCTCCTATCTGTTAAGAAACAACCTGTTTTAAAAGAATAGCTGAAAACCTCCATTTCCAAAAATAGGATCAATTAGATTACCTGAAATCCCTCCTACTATAAAATACCTAGAAATGTTGAAAACCTGTAATATCCTCTTAAATTTACTATTTGAATTCCAATAAAGTAAAAAAAAAATCCCTAATGTTAAAAAATAATGATGGATGTGAACACCAGGACAGTAAGCACAAGCTAATGTTGCAAAAGCCTGGGTGGAGAAAGAGGAATGAGAAAGTAGGAGGTTGCCAATCTTATTAGGCAAAAGGCTCTCTCTCTCTCAATTCTCTGTCTCCCTCTTTAAAAAATTAAATTAAAAAATTTCAAGCACACACATGGAATACTATGATACACCCATATACCTATTACCCAGATTCAACAGTTATCAAAATTTTGCGACATTTCATTTATCTTTCTTTTTTGTTTGTGCTTTTGTCTTTGCTGAAGTTTTTACATTGAATCTCAGACATCATGTTATTTCACTATGCATACTTTTATATGTGTGTTTATTTTAACTGCATTCGAAAAGAGGTACAAACATGAAATCAAAGAATTTAAATACAAGTCCTATAATGTTAAACTCAAATTGGAAATATTAGCATGAACTCTTGATTTATTTTGATCTCTTAGGGGAAAAGGCCTAGCAAAAATGAAAACTTAGTAGCAATAAGTTTTTTATTACTTTCTTTCTTTCTGGCACTAGAAGATACCCCAGGATCATTTTGAATATTTCTTGTCCCAAATCTGTAATTAGCCATTTCTCCAAGGAACCCTAGTTCTTCTTAGTGCGAAATTACGTTTAGTGACCAACTCAGAATTGACATGGATGCTAGAATATACAGATAAAGACATTGAGGCCATTATTATGACAGTATTCCATATGTTCAAAAAGTTAAGAAGGACATGAAACATATCTTTAAAAATTAAATTTCTAGAGATGAAAGTTATTAATACATTATGTGAGATGAGGGGATTAATAGAAGATTTGACATTATCAAAAAAAAATTGATGAACTTAAAGAAATAAGCAATAAAAACCATCCAAAATGAAACAGAGAAAAAAGAATCTTAAAAAGTGAAAAGAGTACCAGTGAATTTGGGACAAATGTCATGTTTTTAATATAAGTATAATTAGGAATCCCCAAAAGAGAGGGGGGACAGAAAAATATTTGAAGAACAATGGCCAAATTCTGCCCCCAAACTTGATGAAAACTATAAAATCACAGATCCAAAAAGTTCGATGAAACTCAAGTACAAAAATTATGAAGAAACTACACCAAGGCACATCATAACAAAAATACCCAAAACCAGTTGCATAGAAGAAAATCTCAAAAGCAGCCAGACAAAAAAGACACACTACATATAGAGGAACAAATATAAGGATGACAGTAGACTTCAGAAAGAAAACCATGCAAGTGAAAGGACAATGGAGCAACATCTTTAGAGTACTAAAAAAAAGTAAAAATACTGTCAACTTAGAACTCTATACCCAGTGAAATATTCCTCAAAAATAAAGTGAAAATAAAGACTATTTTCAAATATACGAAAGCTGAAAGAATTCAGCAGACATGCACTACAAAACATTTAAGGAAGAAATAATATCAATTTTAGAAAACTCTTTTAGAAAATTGAAGAGGGAGAAATGTTCTCAACTTCTTCTGAAATAAGCATGCCTGATACCAAAGCCAGACAAAGACAAAAAAGGAAAACTACATGCCAGTATCTCTCATGAACACAGAGACAAAAATTCTAATCAAATTTTAGCAAATCAAATCTAACAAAATATGAAAAGAATAATATCTGAAGATTATGTGGAATTTATCCCAGGAATGGAGGGTTGGTTTAATATTAGAGAATCAATCAATGTAATTTAACATATTAAACTAACTTAAAATGAATACTATATTATTAGCTCATTAGACACAAGGGAAAAAAAAGAAAAAATAACATATATTCCTATCTTAAAAAACAAAAGTCCCTCAACAAACTATAAGTGGAAGAAAATTTCCTCAATCTATAAGGAAAATCTATGAAAAATCTACAGCTAATACCATACTTAATAGTGAAAGATCGAATGTTTTTCTCCTAAAATCAGGAGCAAGTCAGGAAAGTTTGCTCTCATTGTTTCTATTAAATATTTTACTAGAAATCCTTGCTGGTGCAATCAGGCAAGAAAAGGAAATAAAAGTAATCCAGATTTTTAAAGAAGAAGTAAAATTGTCTTTGTCCTTTGTGACATGATTATCTCTGTAGAAAACATGATGGATTCTACAAAAAGGCTACTGCGACTGATATAAGATCAATATACAAAAAGTAATTGTATTACTATACAGTAGTGACAACAAATTGAAATTTTAAAAAAATATCACTTATCGTTGTATCAACAATAAGAAACAATTAGTCTGACAAAAGATGTGCAAGTCCTAAACATTGAAAACTACAAAACATTGTGAGAGAATTTTAAAAAGACCTAAATCAGTGCACAGATGTACCATGCTTATGGGTCAGAAGACTCCATATTGTGAAGATGTTGGTTTTCCTCAAATTGATCTATACATTCAACACCATTCCAATTAAAATCCCAGGAGGTTCTTTTGTAGAAATAGATGAGTTGATTTCAGAATACATATGGAAAGGTAAAGAACCTAAAATAGCCTAAACAACTTTGATTGAGAAGAACAAAGTAGTAGGACAAACGCCACTTAATTTCAAGACCTATTATAAAGCTACAGTAATTAACACAGTGAATTATTAACATAAATAAACAGATAATCCTGAAATAGACACATACATACTTAGACTACTGGCTTTCAACTAATGTGCAAAGGCAATTTAGTAGTGAAAGCAGAGTCTTTTCAACAAATAGTGCTGGAACAATTAGATATACATACTCAAATAAAATGAGTTTTGATCTATATCTCACAACAGGTAAAAAATGAACTTAAAGTAGATCATACTCTTACACATAAAACCTAAAGCTATAAATTTTCTTGAAGAAAATACAGGAAAAGGAATCTTTGTAACTTTTGTTTAGGCAAAGAGTTCTTAGATAACAGTGCCAGAAACACAATTTATAAAAGAAAAGAATTGACATGCTGAACTTCATCAAAATAAGAAATTCTCTGGTCTTTAAAAGACACTGTTGAGAAAATGAAAAGACAAGCCTCAGACTGGGAGAAAATATTTGCAAAAGTCCTACTTGATGAAGGACTTGTATCCAGAAAACATAAGAAACTCTCAAAACTCAATAATTAAAAAAACCACAATTTTAAAATAGGGAAAAGCTTTGGACACTTTTTCAAAGAAGATATAAAAATATCAAATAAACACATGAAAAGATGTTAAACATCATTAGTTATTAGGGAAATACAAACTACGGTAGCCTCCCTTTATCTGGGGAGGATAGGTTCCAAGACCTGCAGTGGATGCCTGAAACAGCAGATAGTACCAAACCCTATATATACTATCTTTTTTCCTATATAGACATAGTTAGGACAAAGTTTAATCTATAAATTAGGCACAATATTGGCTCTCATCTTCCACTAAAAGCAAAACAAAACAAAAATTAAAAGAATAAATTAGGCACAGTAAGAGAGCAACAATAGCAACTATTAATATTAATAATAATAAAATAGAACCATTATAACAATATACTGTAATAAAAGCTATGTGAATATTCATTCTCTCTCTCTCTCTCAAAATATCTTATTGTACTGTACTCACCTGTTTTCAGACCACTGTTGACAGGAGGAAGGACAGGAGAGCTGACAGCCATGTGAAACCTCTTTTATAAGGACTTCATCCCATTCGTGAAGGAGGAGCCCTCAGAGCTTCATCACCTAATCACCTCATGACCCCACCTTTTAATACTATCACTTTGGCTACCTGAATTTTAAAGAGGACACATGCAAACCATAACACACACCTATTAAAATGGCTAAAATTGTAAAATCTGACCATACTAATATTGGAGATGACGTGGAGCACCTAAAATTCTCATGCTTAGCTGGTGGGAATGTACAACGGCACTTCCTTGGAAACTGTATACCTACTGTCCGATGTAGCCTTTCCATTACTGGGTATTTATCCAATAGAAATAAAATTCTAGGTCTACACAAAAATTTACATGCAAATGTTTTTAGCAACTTTATTTGTAGTAGCCCCTACCTGGACACAACCCAATGTCCATAAGTAGATAAATGGTTAAACAGTTGTGACATAGTCATAATAGCAATTCTTGATAATAAAAAGTATCGATACATGCAACAATGTGATGAATCTCAAAATAAGTATGCTGAGTAAAGCAGTCAGTCAGACACAAAGAGTACATGTTATATTATTTCATTTATATAAATTTCTAGAAAATTCCAACATCAGGTAGGTCAGTGGTTGCCTGGGAATACAGTTTGGGAGAGGAGCAGGAGGGAGAGATTGCAAAAGGTAGCTTTAGGTCAGGATGGGTATGTTCACTACCTCCATGGCAGTGTCATGGCTGTATGCACATGCCCAAACTTATCAAACTGTACAATTTAAATACATGCCATTTATTGACTATAAGCTGTTTAAAAAAAAAAGATCCTAAAGAGAAAGAAAAAAGAGAATAATTATAGAAATTAACTCAAGCTCATCCAATATATGAAATTCATGAGTATATAACAGTAGGAGAAACATATTGGTCTCCACTAGAACTTATTAATGGTAACTTTTATCCCTATTCTGAAAATCAATGAGGAAGGAAAAATGTCAAGTCTTTATAGTGATTTTGTTTGTTTTTGCAAATTACGTCTCAGGGTTTTTAAATAGTTGATGAGGGAAAATTCTTGGTAATGAATTGCAGCAAGTGTGTTCCAGAAGGAATCATAGAATTATAAAATCATTTTGCAAACGTTGATAAATCCAGACAGTGGTTACCCGTAGATGCTGAAACCCACAGCTAAAAAGCAGATGGAGAACTTTTGTACTGATGACATAAGGCCAAACACCACCTGAACCCATGGACCAATCTCAGAATCACTAAAAGTGAGGCAACCACACGTGATGCGCCTCCCTCCTAATGTGACCAGGTAGGAAGTACAAAGAACTGTCTATGAAGTGCTCTTTCAAAGAAACTTAAACCTAAATCTATATTTCATCATTGATTTAGAGACATAGAGGAATCAGTTAAACAACTAAGCTTTGGAATACTGGTCTTAATAACGCAATCCACAAGACACTGATGCTAGGAATTTATATTGCTCAGAGCTGCTCAGATATTTTCTGATTAGTGGAATATTCATGTATTTTCTTTGGGGGAAATGCTCTTTCTGACTTTTCTGCAACCGGATCTCTATAAAACTCTCAGGCTTTAGAATGTTGCTCAGTGAATATAAAACCAGAGCATAGAGACTGGGTGTTCTTGAGGGTGTTTGACCTTGGACACGACAGAGCTTTATGAATTAATTTGACTTCACTCCAGGGAACTCCCTTCTAACATTGAATAACTATATCTAGGAGAATCTTACCACTTAAACGTTTTTGGATTTGTATATACCCTTAAAAATATGTATATGTATCTATGTATTCTTAATTTACATAAATATGGTATAGAGCTCATTTTATTTATATCATTGAAAAATGTAAAGTGCTATTTAGCATATATATATTTAATAACAACAACAAAAACAATTTATAGAGGACCTACTCTGTATCAGGTACTTTTGTAGCTGCTGGGGATATGGTCATTTTGTGCATGTGTTTTTTTGTTTGTTTGTTTGTTTGTTTTTTTGAGACAGTGTCTTGCTCTATCAGCCTACTTAGAGTCCAGTGGCATCATCATAGCTCACTGCAACCTCGAACTCCTGGGCTCAAGTGATTCTCCTGCCTCAGCCTCCCGAGTAGCTGGGACTATAGGCATTATCATCTCACTCAGCTAATTTTTCTATTTTTTGTAGAGACAGGGTCTTGCTCTTGCTCAAGCTGGTTTGGGACTCCTGCCCTCAAGCAATCCTCCCTCCTTGGCCTCCCAGAGTGCTAGGATTACAGGTGTGAGCCACCATGCCCGGCCTATGTGTTTTGAATTTATATAAATGACATTTTGTATGTCTTAATGTTTTTGTTACTGTCATCAAACAATACTGTCTTACTGAGATCTACCCACACTGAGTATACATCTGCTTTATTATCCTGACCACTGCATAGCATTCCATCAAATGCTCATAACAATCCTCCTTGTGGTAGAAACTCATATTGCCTCCAACTCATCACTACCACCAATAACACTGCAATAAACACATCCTTGAGCCTATGCTGTTAAAATCAGAGTCTGTCCGGGTTATATGCCCAGATGTGGGATTCACTAAGTACTCCAAATTGCTCTCTGGAGTTTCCACACTCAGTTATACTCCTTGGAGCACTCCATGGAAATTCCTATTTCTTCCATCCTCAACAACAATTGGCATTTTTCAATTTAGTATTTTTTGAAAAAAGCTATCTTTCTTTAAAAGACTTCTTCAAAAGGAAATTTCAGATGAACATTTTCCCTAGTTAGCAAAGGTCATTGATGAACACGATGATATATGTGAATCATTTGAAGCATACGCAGCTGTTATAGATCTATTCGTTGGAGAACACAATGAAAGGTTCACAGACTCTGAGAATCATGACATCACACTCAAATTAGCATTTCAGCCTCACCTAGTTGATATCACTGAGGCATCTAAAAAGCTATAGATGGAATTGATTGAGCTCTCGGTAAATGACATTTCAAAGCCATTGTTTGATGGGAAGAAAGATCCAGTCGAAATATGGAGAAATGCAGTTTGGAAACACCCACCCCTTCAGCAACATGCCTGAAAAATGCTGTCTTGATTTTTCAACCACTTCTTGCTGCGAATCTGCTTTCTTCTACTTAACCCAAATCAAGATACCCTTAAGGTCATGAATGACTGGTACCCATCTAGAGGATCAAATAACTGTGAACCTCCATGCTGCAACCAAATATTCAAATGCTTTCCAACCAAAAGCAGACACAACGAAGTCATTAAAAGGTTAGTTAACTTTAAAATTAACAGTTTTCATTTTTTGAAACTATTAAGTACATAGCAGTTAGATTTTTACAAAATAATGCAAATAATGTTTTTAAGTATATCTAATTGAAGTCTCTTGAGTGCAGCCATATTGGATTACAGTTAAATTAATGTGGCTTCCAACACGAAAATGTTCCCCACCCCTGATCTAGGGCATTGCTGATGGGAACACTCTGAAAAAGTTCCATTCCGAGGGACCAGGACAAGTGAGTTCCTTTTGAAATCCCATTTTCTAAAAATAAAAATAAAGAAATCAACAGAAAAAACCAAAACATCTATAGTTTCTTTACATAGAAATATTCCACCTAAGAGGTTCTTTTTTCCATAATTCTGAGGGTTCTTGCCAAGTTCAGTCCTGAAGCGTCCACAAACTGCAGCCAGTGACTGTCTTGACAATCTTACATTGAGTCCTGTACTAGAAGCCGAAGATGATAATATCATTCCTTGGAAACAGCAGGCTGCATGGAGAGCGTGGGAAGAGGCTGTCCTTGCTCAGCACCTGTCACCCAGATTGTGCGCTAAGTTTTCCGGAGCTCCATCTTCATTCTACATGTTGATCAGTTGGACTCGGCATAATAAGCAGCAGAAGACTTCAAAGTTTCTGTAGTTAAGTGCTGGAGCGAGACAGTGACTCTGTCAGCGCTGAATGAAGACATTGGATTTTGCTTAGCTAGCATGCCATGCCGAATGCCTCGGACCTGGTTCCTTGTACCACAAGCCTGGTTAAAGCCACCTAGCTCTGAAATCGTAGGAATTACCTTATATTGCACTTACTTGCTTGACGCTACATCTTGGTTTCTCAGATAGACTGCAAGCTGCCTGAGGGCATAAGCCACAGCTTATACCTTTTTTTCTAGAAGACAGCTATGCACATGATTCAGCATTTGATAATCATTTGTTACGTGTACTAATGAGTGAATTAATTAGATTGAGCAACCACAGCTGGGTATTCAATCTTCTCACCTGAACTCAGGCAGTACGTACAGACACGTGGCCTGGTAGGCATACCCATCTCGTATTTTGAGATGGTTGAATCAACAGGGAACAATAAGATTTTGTAGATATGCAAAGAAAGGCACAGTAGGGGAAGAGAAAAGGAGTTAAAACTGCAAAGGTTTAAAGGACTCCAGCTTAGTATGAACTGGTTGAGTGCGCATTGCGGTGGGTTACGCAGGACTCTTGGTCGTCTTGATGTTGGATGGTTTGGTCAACTTTTCTGCCAAGTCCAAGCTCTCTTTCTAGTTTAACTTGCTCCAGGTATGGCCCCTGGATAATCAGGCCCTGAAGACTACAGTTTAGTAGTCTGGGGATGGATAAGAGACCCAACTGGCCGATTTATCATCCGGGTCGCAATCAGTGGCCTTTCAGGGATTTTGAGTGAAGAGACACAGGGGGAAAGAATAAGTGTCCCCGAGGATTGGAGCTGAGTCACACAAATAAGTAGTGGCTCGCTGCTTGTGTAAAGGGCAGAAACTCTTGCTGCTGAGGTCCCCAGGCCTTTAACTCCTGCCCTTCCTGAATCCTGATGTTGAGATCTTCTCAGGTTTCTGCAAAACCTCTTTGTATCCTTAAAATGCATACCTTTACACTTTTCCCTTATTCTTTAAAAAATCTGAGCCACTGTGAACAAGCTTCTGACCTTTGTAACCAAATGAGCTACGTCTAAAGCATTCCTCTCCATGACGATCTCATACCTTGGGCTTTGACGGGCCACCTACAGCCCCTCTGGCTGCTCCAAGCAGGTGGTGACCCTGTGGGTGGCAGAGAGGCTTGAATGATTTGGTACAGCCCAACTGAAAGTGGTTTGTCTCACACCTGAGATGGCCCAGAGTTGCAGGGATCCAAGACCAATGCAACCTGTTGGACCCAGGGGTGCAGCTGCTTGGCACCCACTGATCCTACTGGTCTAACTGACCACACATGGTGGCCTTTGCTCCTTTGACGACAGTCACTCCAGCCAACCAGATGCACCTGTGGCAGGGCCATAGCGCTCCAGAACTGGGACAGACTTTAGCAATCTCTTCCTTCGTGTATTTACTCTACAGCTCTTCTTACGAGGGATCGTCCTACCTCTTCCTGAGCATGACAAGGCAGCGTATGTCTAGATACCCCCATGGAAAGAATGTTGTCCCTAATTTTAAGCCAAAGTACTTCCTCCCTTTAATTTCTACCCGTGGGTACTATTTCTGGACCTCTGCAGACACACACAGACATAAAATTCTTTAAAGACTTTAGTCAGCTCTTTAAACATCTGGACAGAAGAATCACATCTCCTTTGAATCTTCCCTTCTCCGGGCTGAAAATGCCAAGTCACTCCATCCTCGGCAGCATAATTTCGAGTCCCTTCCCCGTCACTGTCACTTGTCTGGCTGTGCTCTGAATTGTCTCTGGGTTATTCTTCACGTGTCAGCCACGCCCCCTCGGATGGCTGGCACCTGGCCAGGGAGGACTAGAGCAGGCCTGTCACCATTTTTCCTTCCCTAGGACCGCATTCACCTCTGCAGAAACACCTTGCTTTTAACTGCAGGTGTGTCTGAGTCCACCCGGCCCTTCCGGTCAGTGACGGAACGTGGGGCCCGGAGTCAGACAGCCAGGCTGTGACCTGCCTGGGCCATCGTGGGGGCACTAGAGTGGCCAGGAGTGTACTCCCCACCCTGACCTCTTCCTAGAAGGTCAGCCCCTGTCAGCTCCACCCCCTACCACAGTCACAGGCCAGAACTGAGCCCCTGATCTAAGCTGGGCCAATGGGACCCCTGCCCAGGCCAGTTAGCGGTGAAGAGTCTCACTGGAATGTCATGGAGACGCTGACTCTACCTTTCAGGAAGGTCATGAGTGAGCAGAGAACCTGGTCCGCAGAGGATACAACAACGGCTCCCGGAAGCAGGAAGAAGAATCCACAAGGCCCCACTGAGATACAGACAGAGAAATTAACCAATGACTTGCCAGTTCCCACAAGTCCCAGCGAATCCACTTTCAACTGGTTTCCATGAGGTTTCTCTGCAATAAACCTCCTTTTAAATTTAAGACTCTTTGAATGGATTTTGGTTCTGAACAAATAATCTCTTGACTAAGACTCTCAGCAAGTCTTTGAACCTCATTAGGCTTCATTTTCCTTTCGTATAAATCAGACTGAGGCACAGTAGGGTCCTTGCACTCCATGGTCATTTGTCACCTCATTCTGGTGCTACACTTCTGTGCTCAAGATGGCCTTGAGAATAAAACCCCAAGTGCATCACTTTATACCTAAGCCCCGGTAGATTTCGTCTTGTATTTTGGCTAATGTTCCAAAACATCTCCCATAGCGGAATATGTTGGAGTCTTTGATTATTAGCGAAGAGTAAATGGAAGAACGATTGAGAGCAGCGTGTTCACACAGCTCAGAAATCTATGTAAGGGTCGCCTCTCGTGTCAGATGAGTTGCCCAGGAGTTCCATTTAGAGGTGGCTTAGAAATTCATTCATTCATCAGTTTGTTCATTCATTCTCCCTTCTCAGCAGAGGTTAGTCAAAGACTAAGGGGGGGTGTTTTTCCAAACTTCCGCAGAAAGATATGTGAGTGGCAGATGCAAGAGCTTTGGTTTACTGTGATCTGGGAACATGGTCACCCAAGCACCAGGCACCCACAGCTCGGAGCACTCTGTAAGTGGACTCCGGTCTGTTCCACGGCCTGAAACACCCAGCCAGAACCCGGCACGCAAGGGGAGATGCACCCACGAAGAACTAATGAAACTCAGCTCAGTCCATTTGCCATTTGTTAGCAACGCAGGCATGAAGCATCGGTGGGAAAGGACGTGGGAATTTTGGCTAAAAGGAGCTTTTGGCCTATCTTCGGATTCCAATTATGCAAGGCTATCACCGTCCTCATTACCACAGATAAATTAAACATCAGTTTGGAGTTCAACTTGGCAACTGGAAGGAAGCAAAGAATATATCTTTGAGGCAAAATGTGGGCTGTGTCTATTTGTAGTTCATATATGCTTCAAGAAGACAGGCAGGCAGAAAGCAAGACTGCCTCTCCCAACGGCAGTACTAAATAGCAAATGCAGCGGGAACGTCGGGTATTTCTTGGACACTCCGTGCTCCATGGAAACCAGACTCTTCTGAACATGGTGTTCAGAGAGGCTTGAGGAACAGACAAAAAGCAGAGAAAGAATCAACAGACATCTGGATCAGTGTCACCTGCAGCCACCATCCACAGGGCGCTTTTTGCAGTTGGCTCATCCTGGGTAACTACGTGACTACACCACAGAGCTCCAGATCCTTGTGTCTGGTCTTTGACACCAGCCAGAACTGCTTCAAATCCCAAATCTAGAATTTAGACATTGCTCAGCCCCTCCAGCCCCGCCCTTCCCATTCTATTAGCTCCCACCTGACCTCATTTTATCCCGACCACTCCATCCTTCTGCTTCAGCTGCTCAGCAGGTTCGGGTGGATCCATCCTTGGGTGAAGCCATCAGTCAGCCTCAGTTTCTTCATCTGGAAAATGGGCATAAGTACACCTACCCAATCAAGTTGGCGTGATGCTGAAATGAGGTATGCGTGTTAAGCGTGTAGCTCTAGGCCTGCACACTGTACTCACTCCATACATGGCAGCCCTGCGATCTCTCCTGCTTTGCTATGCCCTCCCTCTACTTACAAATGTGCTCTTTCCCCTATTTTAGAAAAATCCTTTAAAGCTATCAGAGTTTCCCTCCTTATCATCACTAGACTTCATGAAAGGCTCATCTGCATTCGCTGACTCCTCTTCCTCAGTGACCGTATTCACAAAGCCATTATGGTCTGATTATAGCCCCACTGTTCCCCTACCTCTGTCTTCATCCTGCCTTGCATCCTGACTCCGATCTCTCGCTGTCAAACCCTCATGGGATTCTCTATGCTTTCCTTATTTTCTCCCCCTGTTTTCAATAGGTCACTAGATTTGGTTTATCCTGTTCCAGAAACGTCACCGTCCTTTGCATTCCCACCACCTCCAAGCCAGTCTCCTTCTGTCTCGGATCAGGACCATCATGACTTGTCTCCCTGCCCATCTTTCACGCCCGACTCTATTTAAACACCTTCGTGGACTCTTTGTCATCTTGAGGACAATGTCTGAATCCTTTAGCATGGCATGTGGGGACCTGCCTGTGGTCTCACACTTCCTCACTGCTGGTGGGGTCCATGCACATGCGCGCTCGATGCACTGGCCTGCACACCACGCCCTGTCCCAGCCCCTGCCCCTGCCCCTGCCCTCCCTCTAGCTGGACGGCCATTGCCCTATTCCTGCTGTAAGACCCACATCAAGTACCACTGCCTTTGTAAATACTTTCCCAACCTCCTCCTTGGGGGTGCTTTGCTCACCTTCTGCAACTTACCTTCTAAAGTGTCTGCCTCCCCCACTAGAGAAGGCTCCAGAGGGTGGTGATCTGAAACACGGTGACAGCCTCAGCACCTGGCACAGGGCCAAGCTCACCCCAGGTGACCAAATATTGCATACTGCACAATCAGTGAAATAAAGGAAGAAATGCTTTGAGGACCCCTGAACCCAGAGGCCAAGGAACAACATGGGAAGTGAGTGGCATTTGGGTGTGGTATGGAGACCCCACGCCCTTCCCCATGTATATGTTTCATGATAGGCACGAGGGATAGACAAAGTCCAGAGGCTAAATAATGAGATTGGCCTCTGGAACAGAGCTGTGGTTTTTTTTTTTTTGTTTGTTTGTTTGTTTGTTTTGTTTTTGTTTTTTTGAGACAGAGTCTCGCTTTGCCTGGGCTAGAGTGAGTGCCGTGGCATCAGCCTAGCTCACAGCAACCTCAAACTCCTGAGCTTAAGCAATCCTACTGCCTCAGCCTCCCAGGTAGCTGGGACTACAGGCATGCGCCACCATGCCCGGCTAATTTTTTCTATATATATTTTAGTTGGCCAGATAATTTCTTTCTATTTTTTTTAGTAGAGACGGGGTCTCGCTCTTGCTCAGGCTGGTCTCAAACTCCTGACCTCGAGCGATCCACCCGCCTTGGCCTCCCAGAGTGCTAGGATTACAGGCGTGAGCCGCCGCGCCCGGCCCGTAACTGTGTTTTTGACCAGAAGCTGCAAACAAGGTCTGAGTTTCGTTTGGCTGGTGCTCCTCAGCTCACGGTATTGACAGGCTTTGTGGACAGGACGACTTTGCCACTGTTTCTAGGTGAGCCACCAGTGTGCACTTATTGCAGTGTCAGTTTAGGGCAGGGCCATGGAGAGATAAGGATGTCAAAATAGGCCTTGAGAGTCTAGCTAAGCAAGACTGGGAGGGAGAGGGAGGTTGGGAGAGGGAGGCACAGGCCAGAGAAATAGCCTGTTCAGCTTTGCAGACACACCCCTGGTGGGCTGAGCCCTGTGGCCCTGGTGGGTGGAGGTTTCCCAAGCCAAACCTGACTCTGGGACTTTGGAAATCTTAGAGGCCTGACCCGAAGGCAGGCTAGCAAAGCAGTGCGTTGCCAAATAGCAGACGGGGTGGTTTGCAGCAAAGACCAAAGGGAAGCTTAGGATTTGGAGACCTTCATGGCAACAGCGCTGAAAATAAAGTCTGCTCCGCCGAGAGCAGCTTGGAGAGAAACAGGCCCAGCCACGTGGAACCAGGACAGATGGGCCGTACGGGAGGGGTGTTCATCAGCGGGGCTGTGGGGGAGGGAGCATGCACAAGCTTGTATGGCCCTGTCAGGCATTCTAGGTGCCACTATCAACATGAGACAGCTGACACAGAGGTGGCATCAGCATAGGTTAATGCATGACTCAGAGGCCTTATTTATTGTTGTTATTTTTGCCCTCCCTCACCGCGGTTTATAGAAAGTGCTTTGTCAAGATTTCCAGCCCCAGCCACGTACAAATGACAGAAGGCAGAGCCTCTGGGGAGCCCCTCTCTGACTCTTGGCTGTGAGCTGGAAGACAGCATGGAAGCCGGAGAGGGAAAGGTCGGTTGGCGGAGCGGCACCAAACCAGAACAGCAAATGATCCTGTGGCCCCAAGCAGAGCCAGCAGGCAGCCTAAAGCCCACGGGATGGGAGAGGACGGGTCAGGACGGGCCCTGTAGCCCATCTGCTGGAAAGGAGCGAGCATTCTTCAAGGCGACCAAGCCTGGATTGGTTTAAAAATATCAGCAAGCTGGTACCCTGTTAATGACACTGTATATAAATTATACTTAGAGACATTTGCCAGGACTGATAAATCCTGTGATTTATGCAAGGTAATAGTTAGGGATTTTAGCAACAGAGAGGATGCAAATTCCAGCCCATTGCACAGCAAGATCGGCATGTGTGATGGAGCTAGGATCTTCCGCACGACGGGGTGGATGACTCTAAGAAGAGTGATGCTGTGCAGTCTTTTCTTTGGATCTATTACCTGACTCTCTCGCTCTCACCTGCTGCTGGAGACACGGTTGGATTGGGCAAGAAGAGACAGAAGCTTTATAGAACTTCAGAATCTTCTCCTTTATTCATGTATTTGCATGTTCTGTTGTTGCTTTCTTTTTGTTTATTCCTGAGGATCAGGGCCTTCTCTCATGTTTGGAAACCCAAAAAAGTGAGCGATGACGTTACGACTTGGATTTTTTTTTGAGACAGAGTCTCACTGTCACCCGGGTTAGAGTGCCGTGGCATCAGCCTAGCTTATGGCAACCTCAAACTCCTGAGCTCAAGTGATCCTCCTGCCTCAGCCTCCCGAGTAGCTGGGACTACAGGCACGTACCACCATACCCAACTGATTTTTTCTATTTTTAGTAGAGACGGGATCTCACTCTTGCTCAGGCTGGTCTTGAACTCCTGAGCTTAAGCGATCCTCCCACCTCGGCCTCCCAGAGTGCTAGGATTACAGGGGGGAGACTCCGCACCTGGCCTGACTTGGAGTTTTGGTTCCCTGTATGTAAGCCTGCATATTAATATGCTATCATATGCCCAAATGACTTTTGCACGGAGTTCACCAAGTTTCTCCAGGAACCAAAGAAACCAGAAGATGGTTTTTGTGATAACTTACAAGCTGACCATGGCTAAGACCACTGAGCAACTGTGGAGTTGCTTGGGCTATAAATACCTCTGTGGCAAGCTTCAGAAGGCAATGAAATGCTGAGAAGGACACAAGCCTCTTGGGAGGGACAAAGCCATGCTGAAGAGAGCTGGGAGTCCAGACGCGCTTTCCTGGGGCACCATCTTGTTAGACCACTCGTCCTGTGGGTGGCCAAGTTCCTCTAGACCTGCACGGCCTCACTGAACAGCCAGTCACTGCTAGCAGCTCCCCTGGAACATCTGGGGCCTGCAGCAGCTGGGAGTGCAGGGAGGTAACAGTAAGTGGCTAGAAAGAAGATGGGGCCAGAGAGGGGAGAATAAGAGGGATCAGGCTGCAGGAACAAATTGGGGATTGTTAGCATGACCCAACTCCTGTTAAGGACTGGGCTTTCCATCCATATGAGCCAAATCCAAATGGCGCCCTTCACAGAACTGACAATGGGGCATGAGTTGTGTGCACAGCTGGTGCCTGTGACGAGCAGCTTAGAAGAAGATCTTAGAAGCAAACAATCCAGGCTGATGATGTTGCAGTGCAGTCCAGGGATCTCTCAGCCAAGGGGGTTGGATAGGTGCAAGGCCAGGAGGAGAGAGAACAAAACTTGAGCTCATAGTACCAAAGGGACACAGCCTTAAGGACAGCAGTATTCCAATCACATGACAGCATTACAGGAAACCATAAATGGGGAAACCAATGAGAAGGCCCAGGATACTTCTTTGGAAAAACCTAACAAGGCCCCTGGGCCTCAGCCAGGATTATACAAGGGCTGTTCACACTTGGCTGGAGAGTTGACTCTGGGGAGAATTCGTGATCAAACACTCCCTGGATATGTGGTCACAGGAATGATGAACGTTTCTGAGTCTGGAGCTACTCTGGGCCCAGCTAGAGCTCCAAGATCCCTTTGGTCCAAGTTAACAGAAGAGGGAGCCTCCCAAACTCCTGGCCCAAACACGCAGGGAGGTTGCTGGCTCATGACTTCAAGTTGGCCACACCAAGCTTCTCATGACAGTCTGAACAACTCTTCTTGGTGTTACAGGCAGTCGTCATCCCAGCTGGGTTATGAGATGGTAACAGGGTAAGTGGAGAATTCAGGGCACTGGGAGGAATTAAAACTTAGGCTTCATCAGAGTAACTAGCACTTTCCTGTTTGGGGGGTATGTAATTACGATGTCTGTGTTCGGCTGGAGATCCAGCTTCCTGTACTGACTCAACCCACAACGGCCCTTCCCTCCCCATGCATTTCTCTGGTCCACGTATCACCTTGAATCATTCCTAAATATTTCTTGCATAGACCACACTCTTTCCATTTTAATAGTCCTGCTGTCCTTCTTACCACATGCCCGTGATGGAATTTGAAGCCAAGTAAATAGCAGTCAGTCCTCGTCATCAAGGAACTTACAGTCCTTGATGAAAGAAATGGGTGCATATATGATAATGTCACCGTGAAAGGACAGAAGGGGAGCCCTGGGGGCTGGATTAGCCAGTGGGCTTCACAGGAGTAGGAACTGCACTAGGCTGTGTCTTCCCAGAGACAATGGATATAATTGCGTAACTGAAACCAGAGCTATAAGCAGATGGAGAATCGCTGCGGAAAATAATCATATGGAAATCTAAAGCTGATGAAGCTGGAGTGGCCAGAAATGGGAAATAAAATGGGGGCAAAGGGTAGGAAGCGGGAAGCAGGGAGCTGCAGTTCTTGCCTAAAGTAGCTGCTGCTTGCAACTTTGGGGGGGCCACTGGGACAGATTATGTGAGTCAACTGGGCTTGAAGGATCAGGGGTAGAATGACAAGAGGGAACAGATTTAAGGGACAATTAGTCAGCATTTGGATATGAAACATGAAAGGGAAGGGGACATCTAAGATAAGCCTGAGGTTCTAGCTTGGAGGCTGCCTGGTTGGTGTGTGATGATGGCAGACACTGTCACAGAAACGAGCTTCCGGAGAAGGGGATGAGTCCATCTGGGGCATGTTGAGTTTAATGTTTTCAAGGGACAGCCATGTAGACTCACTGTTTGGTAGGTGGTTGGAAATACAGATTCTGCACCCCAAGATTTAGGTCAAGACTGGAGGCCTGCATGTGGGAGGCATCAGCCAGGGGGAGCAAAGGATCCCAAGTGGCTAGCTGGCCCCAAGACCAAAACTCCGAGGTTGGCATATCCCAAGAGCAGGCGGGAGTGTGAGAGCCATCCCGGTGGGACGGTGGAGGCACAAGCAGAAGGCAGGAAAGTGAAGGCAGTGGCTGTGGCCTTTTTAAAAAACGAAGAGGGAGGTCAAAGGGAAGGAGTGAGATGGAACAGTCGTTTGAGGCAAAGGCAGAGATGTCAACAAGTTGTATACAGTCGGGGTCTTTGGCATATTCAAGGAATATGGAAGAGGAGCCAGACAGGGAGACAGGATTGAGGGTTGAAGACAGAGTGGGGCTCGCAGAGAGCTGGAGGTCTCAGAGGAGGGACGGGGAGGGGTCAGGTGGCAGGGAAGAGCCACGACACTTCTTTCTCTACGGCGGAGGAAAGGCGTTAAGGATGGATAGAAACTGGGGAAGAGGATAGAGCTGTCGGGCAACAATGCACAACCCTGCTATTGGGACTCTGTGTATGTGTGTGTGTGTGTGGTGTGCACGCATGCACACATGTGATGCAAACCACACTACCTTGCACTTAGGAGTCAGTTTTCTCTGGGTGTGTCAACCATGGGCGTTTTCGCTCCCTTAGATAGCAATGTCTTTGAAGGCAAGGACCGTGGCTTCGACAACTTCTGCCATCCCTTCGGCACCAAGGGCAAGAGTTGAATGAGCCATGACATGAATGTACCTCAGCCTGCTCACCACTGATTACCTTCTGTCTCTGATTTACCTGGGCAAGGCTTTAAGAAGCATCAAATACCAGATACTCTGCATTTTTTGAGAGCTGGGCTGTTGTGCCTTGGAAGGTTATTTGTATGGGCTTGGCACACTTTGCAAGAATTAATTTAATATGAAGAAGGTGGAGGGAAAAACCCAACTTGCAGTTCAAAAATAATAATAGTTCCTTGATGGAAAGGGAGGATATTTAAAAGAAACAAAGTTTCCTTTTTTCTCTTTTCAGTTGCTGTCTTCTTTAGAGTCAGATTGAGCTGGAGAGTCTGGAGGTGGTCATTTGATACATATGCTATTTTAGTTTCCTTCCAGGTTTCTGTTAGACCTGACAGGGCATGCAGTACACTCCTCGCCAACACAGGGCGATTAGGCTTGTGAGCTGTCACTAACCAAAGAAAGAGCAGGACATGGAGGTGGCTTCATTGCCTGGCTTTGGTGAGACAAAGGACCTAGGACCTACTAGGAAATTTCCTGTGGATCTCTACCTGCCCTCAGCTCTTCCCTCCCTGCACACACACAGCTTTTAAAGTTTACCCGATTCATTTGACATGGTATAGTTATCGGTGTTCATTCGTATCTTATTTTCTTCTCACATCAAACCCCAAGTTCCTGGAGAGTAAGATCCACAACTGATTCATTTTTATATTCCCATCATACCAACCGGACCAGACATTAATAAATATTTGTTCTTGAGTGAATACGTGGCTCACGATTTCATGTGTTATCGAACTTCCGCCTCACTTTTCTTGTCTGTCAGATGAGGAAGCTGAACTAGATTCTGCGAGGTCCTCCCAACTCAAACTTCCAAGTATTTTATTCTTCTGTTTCCTGTACTGACTTCATGCACACCAGAGACTCATTCCTGAGAGGGAACTAATGTCTTTAGCCCTGTGCTAGGACATGGTTGATTTAGCATTTAAAATCGAAATGGAGAGACAGGAAGAAATCCATAGGAAAATAGCCCAAAATAAAACAACCTGTTCATACGAAGTCTGAATTATGCGACAGACCGTAGTCACGAGAGGACAGGTAGAAAAGGCCAGGTGTGCACGGGTAGACAGTGGGCCTTCAGGAACCGTTTGGTATCAATCAAGACAGGTGGGAAAGGACAACATTTTAAATTCTATCAGTCCTTAGCTGATGGCAGTTGGGAAGAAAAAAGAGGGTGGAGTCAGTGATCAAACTTCTTTCTCAACAGTGAGTGGAAATAGGGCCCAGAACTATCCTGTTTTTGTCGAGGAAATAAAAAAGGATTGATCTGGGGGGGGGGGTGTCTGGGAACGCTTGCCTGAATTGCAAGAACAACTGGGCCCTTGAGGGAGGGTCAGAAATGGGGGAGTCGGGGAGAAAAGGGGCATGAGAGGACACTACTGAGGGCAAACTCCTGCCTGGCTCGTGGGCAAGGCTGGAAAGAGAATGGGAAGTGTTTCATTTTCCATGTGCAGCGAGGACACGGGCTGGTATCCTGTCCCTGTGCCACGTGTGAGACCCTCCTGTGCTGCTCAGTGAAACTCGGGAACGGATATAGGAAGGGTGAGGGGTCCGTGTCCCTCCTCCTACAGAATTGGAGCCATCTGTCCCTCCTTTCGTCATACGCCCCCCCAAGAGTGGACTTGAGTAAACCCCAAGAAAGTCATTTTGGGGTTGGGGTGATCGCAGGCCCTGTGACTGCTGGGCCCTGGGTGTCTTGGCGAGTGCTCACTTCTATGTTGGTGCAATTGCACCCAGGCCCCTCCTGGAGTCCTAGGGGGAGACTCCCCGGGGTGACCCGGAAGGAAAGTCCTGAGGAGACGTCTCAGTTGCAGGAGGATCTGTTCTTTGGGGCTTTGGCTCTGCCCTGTCAGGAGGTGCTAGTTTCACTTTCCCCAAACTTTGGAGACTAAAACAAATGCATGAGGCTGCTCTGTAGGTTGTGCAGAGCTTCAACCCAAGGCTTGTCAACCCTCGGGATGTGAACAGTGGCACCGAGGACCAAGCTGTCAGCATCATGAGACCTCGGAGTGCCAAGCTAAGCCCACCTCCCCAGAGCAATTGGGGTTTTTGAAAGCATTTTTGTGATGCATGTGTGTGTTTCAAGAACCCATGTGAAGTGCCTGTCTCACTCCCAGCAATCATCCATTGCGGGTGGGGTTGCACCCGTAACAGCACAGGAAGGAAGAGCAAAACCAACAGCCCATGAGTTCCTTGCCAGGGGCCAAGCTGCAGGTTCGTGGGAGGACAGGCAGCCCTGTTCTAGCCCTCAGGGTGGCCCTGGCCATAGAGAAGTAGGAGACGCAGAGACAGAGGGAAACCCCAGGGATGAACAGCAGCTTTCCCTTGGGCTCAGTCTGCTCTCTTCAGCTCTGCCCAGGCCAGGTGACCGTTGCAGTAAGTCACTTGCAACATTAGGGAAGTGCCCTTGAATCTTGGCCTGGGGCTTGGGTGCAGTCCAACTCCAGAGGCTCAGCGTGAAGTACTTGAGTATTGAGGCTTCCTCTTTGCAGTTCATTCCAGCCATGAGTCAAGTTCTCTCTGATTCTGCAAATATTTGCACTTGGGACCAGGCCAAAATATGTATATATTGAAGTCACAAAGACTAATAAGGTGGAGTGACAATTTCAATGGACTTGCAGTGCAATGAGGGAAACATTCTCATTAAAATAACAGTAACTATATAATGAGTGCTTCATTCAGACAGGTGGTCTCTGTCCTCATGATGTTCCTATTCTAATAAGGAGGTGGTAATAACTGAAGTAAAGAAAGAAAGAAAGAAAACAGCGACTAACTGCTATGATCTAAACATGTGTCCCTCCAAAATTCATGCTGAAATGCTAACCCCCAAGGTGACGGTATTAGGAGGTGGGGCTTTGGGAGGGTAGAGCCCTCATGAATAGGATGAGTACCCTTATGAAGGGGACCCCAGAGAGCTCCCTCATCCCTTCCATCCTGTGAAGATGCAGTGAGAAAGTACCACCTATAAACCAGAAAGTGGGCCTTCACCAGACAGCAAATCTACCAGCGCCTTGACCTTGGACTTCCCAGCCTCCAGAGTTGTAAACCACTCTGCCTTTGGTATTTTGTTCTAGCAGCCCCCACGGACTAAGGCACTGACCTTGTTATCATCAGGCAAGGGTGGGAACCTCTTTTAGACAGAGAGGGTGGAAGGCCTTTCGGAGGAGGTGACGTTTAAGCTGAGTCCTGGAAGATGGTAGTGAGAATTCCAGGGAAAGGGAGGCAAGGGAGTGGTTTGCGCAAAGGACTTGGAGCAGGAGGCAAGACCTCAGTTCCAGGAAGCCCCGGGAAGCCAGTGGTGCGGAAGGAAGAGGAGGCAGGGAACGAGTGAGGTCAAAGGAAGACCAAGGAATGTGGCCTCCTCGGGCCGTGAACTGGTGAGACGCCCTGCGCTACAGTTTAAGATGGTGGCTCTGGTCCCGTGCAGAGAGAGGGTTGCAGGGAAGAGACGCAGCAGCAGAACCAGAGGGGTTTGCCTTGGGGAAGTTCGCAAACCAGAGGACGGTTCAGCTCCGTCTGAAGGGTGCCTGGGAGTTGCCCAAGTGGAGGGACCTCTTTCAGGGAAAGAGAGCAAAGTAAACCAAGGTGAGGCAGTTGGGGCCACGCAGAGTTGGGTGGAAGATGAGTGCAATTGAGGGGAAGGGCAAAGATGAGGCAGGACAGCGAGTCGGCCATGGCTTCAGGAGCAGGCCGAGGGACGAGGACGTGTCCTGCGGGTGGTGCAGCTGCACAGAACTGCTCCCACGTAGCCCCTGGCTCCGCTGGGGTGACCGCTGGGCCCGGGGGCTGCTGGTTAGGAAGCAAAAGCAGTTCAGGGTGAAGGTCACCTCAGGCAACAGACAAAACAAAAGGAGCTGAAGTGAGTGCCTTTCGCCACTTGAGCCCTGAAGTGTCCCAGGTGCCCTGTGTGGTTGCTAGGAGACACCCGTCCTTGCAAGGGCTGGGAAGTGGGCACGGCGGGCTCCAGCCTCAGGCTTCCAACGTCTCCTCTGAGCATTTGTCACACACACGTCCACCAGGGTTCAGTTTTGCTCTTATGTCACCCACATAGCACTTGCGTCATGCCAGTCCCCACCGTCCTCAGGTATTGGGGTCAGGCTGAACCCAAACTGGGCCACGGAGCCTGCTCTGCCAAGCCCCAGAATGGGCACCGGCTGTGTGACTCTGGGGGAGACTGGATCTCCAAAACCTCCGCCCTGGAATTCAGAGCACAGCCATGGCAAGATTTGCAGAAAGAGGAGAGGACAGGTGGCCGTGAGGCTACCTCTGTGGACTCCCCTCCCGGCCAGGAGATGGGGACCGGCCCAGGCTGGACCACGCTAGACCTGTGGTCCCTCCCAAGTTCCAACCCAGACAACTGGCTGAGAAAAAGCCTTTCTAATCCGCCTTTATTAGAAGGAGCTCAAAACAGTCATGATTTACCTTAGAAAGATAAAGAAAGGTAGACATTTCTTAACTTCCAATGTCGTAGAGAAATATGGTACTTAAGCATTGTTTGCTGTGATCAAAATAAAGATTCATTCAAAAAATCATTGAGTTTGGGGTCATTAGTCTATATGCATTTTCTCATTCAATGGTTTTAAAAATACCATTAGTACTGTGGGTCTGAGAGATGTTTTTTTCCTACTGGTTACCTATGGGTCCTCATTCTTGAACCAGGTGAGAATGTTTAGTACTTACTGGGTAAGGTCTAATTAACATGGCACAGAATTCCATCTGTGACACGGCTCCTGCCGATCTCTCAGCCCCATCTCTGGGCACCCCCTGCACCTTCGAGAAGGCAGTGCTCAGGTGTCCATCCCTTCCTTCATTCCACTCACATTTGCTGTGTACCAGATGGCGTCCAGCTCAGACCCTGCTCCCTGGAGCTTACATGCCAGTCTCCCTGATTCCAATTTTGCCCTTTGCATGAAACTTTTCACAGCTCCCCCAGGTAAGTGGGCTCCCTGTACTGGGCACCCCACTCATGCCTCTGTCTTGTTACTCACCAGCTGCTGCACGATGACCCTTAATCCAGCTGAACCCCTCAATCATGGGTAGATGCAGCCTGCACAGAGGAGGGTGCCCTTAATGTTTTGAAAGCGTGCCCACACCTTGGCATGTAACTCTCTCTTCTCCCAGAGTTACAGCAACCGATCCAGCGGCTCTCGATCCAGGCTGCACGCTAAAATCACATGGGGAGCTTTTGGAAAAAGCCTCATTGCCAGGTTTCCTCTCCAGAGAATTTGGTTTAATGAGTCTGGGGGGTGGGGCCCAAGCACAAGGTATTATTTACAATCCCCTAAGTGATGCCACCCGGCAGCGGGAGTTGAGAACAACACACACATGGAGGGACAAAAATAAAGGCGGAATGACGTGACCCTTCAGAAAGCTCCTGCACATGTCATGGGCTTATCCAGGGCATGAACTAGGTCATGAGGACGAGGCGGAATGTCCTGGGAGTCTCGCTGCTGAATGGCGTGGAGCACCCGAGCACAGTGTCACTCGGGGCCTGTCCTTTGCCTGGGTCTGGCTTAGGAGGGACAACGGCAATAAGGGTTTGGGAGTGAAGAGGCTGGTCCACCCCGAGGGTCAAGGGTTGGTGGTGGGTGGCGGGGAATGAGTCCACGTGAGCCTTCCTGCTGGGGGGAGCGCCAGTAAGTTTGTCCCCATGTTTGTACCCATGTTTGCCATTTCAGTGGGCGCTTCTCAAACCTTCCAAGCTGTGACAGAGGCAACTGCTCCATCTCAGAGAAGAGTAACCCTAGAACCCCAGAACCCTCGGTAAGGCATGTGGAGGAAGGGTCTGACTCGTGTCATAAGGGGTGACAACCCCACTGCCACTGTCCTGTTTCCTGCCCCACAGGTCTGCAGTGTGGCTACCGGGCATGTCTCTGCTATGATTTCCCCCTTTGCAGGGAATGAGTCAGGTCCTCTGAAGAAAAGGTGTAAAAAGAAGAAGAGTGTGTGTTCTCAGTGGACCACAGCCCCAGCCTGCAGCATCTTACATAGGAAAGGGGAAGTGGGGGATGTAGAATTCATCATTGTTCAGTTTCCACTGGCTGCTGCAGGGTGCTGACCAGGAAATTGGACATTGAGTCTTCCCAGCAATCAAGAAACCCATGTCAGATACGGCAAAATCAGCCCCCGTGGCCAGGGGACGGAGGAGTGTGGCATCTTAAAAGGAACAAAGAGCAAAAGGTTCGAAGACCACACTCTGAAATCTCTGCTCTGCAGAACAGACTCTAGGCTATTAATGAAGAACCACAAGGAAGTTTTCCATCTGCTTTTCCCCCTACTATCGTCTCTCTGCCTCCAAAAAAATCTTTGAAAATCCATCAAGCATTAGCTGTTTTTAGGATTTTTACTTTTCTGTGATCTAACCTGCATATTTCCTGAGCACTTTACGTCCATTTTAATTTTGTGTACTATTGAATGCTAAATCATGCTCTATATCCTCAACATACTGTTTTATATCCTTGCAGTCCAATTATTCAGTCAGCCTTCACTTCTTCATACTAAACAATAGAACTCCAATTTGCAGATGTTGCCTAGATTATTGTTTAAAAAAAAAAAAAAAAGCCTGCTTCAGTGCATTTGAAGTATAGAACAGTGATCATTTTAAATCACACTCAATTGCCCAGCTCTTTACTTGAATAAAATTCAGGTATCATTTTAGTTTGCAAAGATAATTTTACTTCGAGATTTGCAGCCGGGCCTCTCCTCTAAAGCAATCTTCCTCATCCTCTCTCCAGCCCTATTTCTCTCTTATCAGTCCTCGAACCCACAAGGCCACGTTCAAAAATGATGAATCAAGAATAAAATAGAATGGAAATAGCTGCTGTATTAGTGAAATGCGCTGGCAAGCTTGGCAAACCAGGGAGAATATATTTGGTGTTTCTTTTATGCTACCAAAAAAGGGCAGGCTAGGCCACAGAGTAAGGCTGTGACGGTGTCCCAGGTAGGAAATGTCTCTTGGGGCCATGTGTCTGTGCTTGATTCTTTGGCCTAAATGCAGGTGACATTAACAGGAGGGGGAGCAGGGCTTCTGAGAAGTCCAGCCATGGGGGGACCCCTGCCACGGGATGGGACATGCGCAGCACACACTGCACACGTCTTCATCACTTTGCGTCAATTCTGAGCACGACTGCGTAGGACAGCCCTATTGTGTGATACTGAACTCAGGTCTTGTGGATGACCTGCCACCTGTTAGAGTCCCACTTCCCTTGTTCTCCTATAGAGTGGTTTTCCTCCTGAGCGGAGGGCAGGACAGATTTGGTGGCAAGGTGATGACAGACAGAGTTTAAAGGGGCTCCGGGTTACCCACGTGCAACTGGGTACTGTGCTAGTGGCAATAAGGAGGCAGAGCTCTGGAAAGGGGTCTTTGCTGGAGATGGAAACCTGTGGGTCATTCACATTGAGATGGTCGTTGGAACCACAGCTGGGTTGGGGGCAGAGGGAGCACGTGTCTCTGAAGGAGGGGACAGAGGGAGCTTGGAGCACTGACGCTTGCTGGGCACACGAGCATTCTGTGGAAGGAGGAGACGCAGAAGACTGCCATGCCACGGACACCAAGGAAATGAGAGCGTGTCAATGGGAAGGAGTCGCCCGTGTCCAATATCTCAGGAGAACTGAATAAAGTAAGTCCTGAAAACTGTCCTTTGGGATATAGGCGGCTGGTGGTATTTAGAAGGTCCGTGGTAATCTGAGCAAGAACAGTTACGACGGGACAGTGACAGGGACGGCCAGAAGCCAGACTCATTCGACTGAAGGGACTAGGAAGAGAAACAGCGACAATAGCAAGACAGGGACGTAGGGTGGAAAGCGTGGGCGCGGCCGTGCTGGCACTCAGCTCCCCTGTCTGCAGGTGTGCGACTCGGCGATCCAACAGGCCTGTGGGCACCTTCAACCCTGCTCAGCACTGGGGATATCAGGATAAACAAGACAAAGTCCACGTGCTCGAAGAACTTTCTGTCTGTGGTCCCAGAGAGACGTCTAGACAGAGACATCAAAATACAAAACGGTAAATTCCGGGCAGAGCAGTGTTTAGCGAGAGTCGTGGTCTGGAGGAGGAAGACACGGTCCTTGCTCTCAGGGACCTCAATGCGGTGACACCCACAGCTCTAATATGGCAGAAGGGATAAGGCTATTTTTTTTTTTTTTTTTTGAGACAGAGTCTTGCTCTGTTGCCCGGGCTAGAGTGAGTGCCGTGGCATCAGCCTAGCTCCCAGCAACCTCAAACTCCTGGGCTCAAGTGATCCTCCTGCCTCAGCCTCCCGAGTGGCTGGGACTACAGGCATGCACCACCATGCCTGGCTAATTTTTCTCTATATATATTTTTAGCTGTCCATATAATTTCTTTCTATTTTTTTAGTAGACACGGGGTCTCACTCTTGCTCAGGCTGGTCTCAAACTCCTGACCTCGAGCGATCCTCCCGCCTCGGCCTCCCAGAGTGCTAGGATTACAGGCGTGAGCCACCGCCCCCAGCCTAGGGATAAGCCTTTCATAGAGGGATGTTGTACCTTTGGGCACCCAGGAAAAAAAAAAACAAAATAAATTTTAACCAGAGATGGAGAAAGGTCTCCACGAGAAGCTGGCGTTTGACTCACAGCTTGAGCAACGAGCTATCGAGGCTGACAGTTTGGTAGAGACAGTCCTGTCGGGCAGAGGAAAGGATGTAGCATTTTAAGGAGGACAAGAAGTTTAAGAAGAAACTTCTGGAGACACTATCTTAACATAAAGGAGTAAGTGGGAAGGGCAAATCTGGAGCAGGGAGTCGGACTTCTTAGAGAAGTTACTTGGATCGGGGCCTCTGGAACCACCCAGATCCAAGTGCCCCAGCTGCTCTCGAGCCGAGGCCGGCTCCGTGCTATGCGGCCAGGACTGTCCTTGCATCTTCCCGAGGCCTGTCCCCAGCTCTGTGATAGGGCAGCACACAGAAACACAGAACAAACCAGCTGCATTTGTTTCTGTGTGTGCACACGTGTGAGTGTTGTCGACGAATCTGTCCACATTGCACCCCCCCACGGTGCTCCCGGGGCAACAATGCCACACGGGCCTCGAGGAAAATCACTGAGTAAACCTGCAACACACTCATGCTTTACAGCCCGGTCTGTGGTTCTGTCGTGAAGATAGCACATTCTCTCTCTTAAAAAGACCTCATGTCTCGATTTAAGTATTTGTAAAAATGCTATATTGCAGCCGGGCGTGGTGGCTCATGCCTGTAATCCTAGCACTTGGGAGGCCGAGGCGGGCAGATCGTTTGCGCTCAGGAGTTCGAGACCAGCCCGAGCAAGAACGAGACCCCGTCTCTACTAAAAATAGAAATTATCTGGCCAATTAAATAATATATAGAAAAAATTAGCCGGGCATGGTGGCACATGCCTGTAGTCCCAGCTACTCGGGAGGCTGAGGCAGAAGGATTGCTTGAGCCCAGGAGTTTGAGGTTGCTGTGAGCTAGGCTGACGCCACGGCACTCACTCTAGCCCAGGCAACAAAGCGAGACACTGTCTCAAAAAAAAAAAAAAAAAAAATGCTGTATTGCATTGAAAGTATTGTTTAAAGACAGGACCTTGGTACAAAATCTGGGAATCTGAGGTTTCCATATAACTGGATAAATTTTTAAAAATCACATTGCAACTTGTAATTAAGGCAGGGGGGCTTCATTTAGACAAATAAATGCTTAGAGTTGACGACCGATGTATAAACGAGACCGTGGTTTTAAAATGTAATCAGCGTGCTCCCCAGTTTCAGGCATTATCCTGGTCTGAATTTCTAGCCCTGTTCTCTGTGCACAACAAGAGGCACAGTGAGCTGCGGTTTGGGTCTGTTGTAGCCGCCTCGCTTTTGGCAAACAGCAAGACAGAACACACAGCAATCAAATCAGCCTCTAAGTTGGCCCAGAACATCAAATTGGCCTGGACATGGTGGAGTATTTTCAGGCACAGAGGAACTTGGCCTTTATTCTTCAGGGCTGTGAATCTGGCACCTCTCAGGATCGGTAAATAAGCTTTTTTAAAAGCCCAAACAAACCATAAGGAAATCCTGCATTCTGAAACAAAAGGTATAAAAGCTAAGTCAAGACCCACACTGCCATTGTCTGGTTTGCCAGGATGTGAGCTGTCGCCTTGGGAGAAAGATAACATGAAAGGGGCCATAATCGCAGGGCTGAGACTACAGGTCCCAGGAAAAACAGGACAAAAAATAGCAAGAAAGAAGCCTTCCATGTGCTTTCAGCTGGGCCAGGGAGGAAAAAAATCAAAAGAGCAACTCCCTCCTGAACTTGTTCAAGAAAGGAAGACACAGGGGGAGGAGAATGGGAGAGAAAGAACACCAGGACTGCCTCAACGTTTTCAGGAAAAACATGAGGGAGAGAAAGGGGGGAGAAAAAAAGGCAGAATGATTTAATGCCAGTGCAAGGAACGAAGGGGAAGAGGGTGTGTTTTCATAACGTGTTTGCGTTTGTGTGTGTGTGCACAGGAGGAGGAGTGTGGAGAGGGAGAAAGTATGCCCACTGCAGAGGGAGGGAGCTGCAAGCTAAGTGACTTTAAATTAGCTGAGCTTTTAAACTGCTTTTAAAAAAATTATCCGAAACAAGAAAAATAAAGATAAAGGGCAAGAACAATTAGGAAATAACAAAGATGTTGTCAATAACCTATTGATGATAAGGATGGGTGAAGGGAGTATTTAGAGAAATTAAAGATATGCAAATGAGAGGTCAAAATAACAGCATCCCAGGGTATTTAGTGGAACTAGCTAAAGAATCCGCAACACCACAGTGGAACTGTTTGTCCACCCAGGTGACAGAGGGGACTAACAGCACGGCAGCTCACACTCACGGAGCATGCGACAACCGCATTCATTGGTCTCCCACGCACACGTTATGGTGGGTCTGCTCCTCGCTCCTCTATCCCGAGCAATGGGACAGGATGGACTAAAGCCAAAGGTGTTTAAAGGTCTTTCTGGTATGAAATAGAAACAAAACATCTCTCAATAAAAAAGAAGAAAATTCAAGCATTGGGTAATCAAAGGAGTTGTTGAAGATCAAACACCAAGTCAGTGACTACGTTATGACCCATTTTCTAGAATTCAGACATATCTCCCCGCCAAGAGACAGAACATAGTGAATGCAGGCTTCCAGATAGGGAGTCTCACATTTGCCTGGAGCCACTAGCCCTGGGAGGAAATAGACCTTGCCCACAATCCTAATGTGCTGCTGTAGCTGTTTTTTTTTTTTCCGTCCCCCATTTTCCTACTTCAATTTATACTCAGCCAATGGCACAGCTCAAAATCTGAACACCAAATCATTCTTTCAACCCCTACCCAAAAAAAATTTCAGAAGGACTCCCACTATGCTTTGGGAATTGCAAAATAAACCTGTACCTGCACCTTTATACGGCCAGAGCTGTATAGTCAAGGTTTATGCCCCAGAGAGAGGCATGAAATAGTTTACTGGTTTCTGCACAGAAGCCAGACCAAGGGAGAAATTAACCTTCAGCCAGTGATAACGAAAGGCAGGGTGCTGGGAATTTAGAGGAAGGGGAGGTCAAGGTGGCCCATGAAAGCCCCTGTACACCTTTAAGTGTCTCTTGCTGAATCACCCAGTGCCGATGCCCACCTATACCGTGTCCCAGATTGGTCCCTGGTGTCCCCTTCAGCTTCCACCCCTGCAAACCGGGCAGTGCATCCAAGGTCTCCCTGCTAACATCTGCCACTCACTCCCGGATCCGAAGCCACCGGATCCGAAGCATTGTCAGGGTCAGTATTTCTGTTCCGCCTGCTCTGTTGTGCTAATAGATCAATGGCAGTCCGTAAAGAACAAACTGTGCCAAAGAAGAACGTCCTCTTCTTCTTGGCTGACTCAGCTTGGGACAGGAAGAGAGGGGGCATCTGGCATTTGGTGAAGCCCTTGACTGTCCCTTACGAAATATGAACTGAAAATGGATTTGTGCTGGCCTGGTTCTAAGAAGGTCACCCAGGTTGAATGTGAACGGCAGAGGCTCTGTGTACACACGGGCGAGCGACAAGTGCCAGGCGGCTTCTCTGCGCTAATGTGTCTGCTTGTGCACCACCAGGATCGGTTTTATATCTCTCCACAGATCGGTGTGTTTTTTATGACAACCATCCCCATAGCAACCAGGTGTCCAGACACTAAATGCATCTCAAGGATATTAGATCTCAGCCTGGCCAGGGAAGCCCACTCCGCCTGCGGTTTCCTCGGAGCCATGTCGCGTTGAGGGCTGGTGTGCGGGTCGGGGGACGTGGGGGGCTGCCATGATGGGAGAGGGGTCTTTTCTTCATCGTTTTTACTCAGGTTCCAGAAGAATGGATGAACTGCAGGTAAATTAGATTCGATCGAAACTAACTGGGAAGGTGTTGCAAACGCCAGGGAGATTGGAGAAATGATGTGGACGGCCGTGGAAGAAATTAGCGAATGAGATTCCTTCTGGAAAGTCCAGGATTGGTACCTCTGGGGGTCAGTGTTCCAAAGCAGGAAGGTAGGAGAGATTTACAAGGCGGAATCATTGGAGGGGATTAGGGAGAGAAAGATGACAAGGACGCTTGAGACAGGTACATTACGAGGAACACAGAGCTGATGCTGTACGTGGCAGGAAAGGGCAGTGCAGCTCTGGCCAGGCCGATGCTTAGGTCCCCCGCCCCACCCGAGCTGTTTAGGTGACCCCAGAGAGCACACCCGAGGAAGAATGTTGGCGTAAGGGGGTGGCAGGCGGGAATGGGGGAGAGCCACGGAGCAGCATCCTTTGAAGGCAGCCATGAGCACCCTGATGGCAGCCACCCCGACGTGATAAAATGGAACAAAGGGACACGTGGTTGGAATCTCAGGAAGAAGCTTCCTGAGTGGCATCTAAATAGGCTTCGAATGGCCTTTTGGGGGGGACTCCCATCCCTGGGATAATCTAAACCAGGTCGGGACGGGGTGGGGTGGACCTCGGGGGAGGGCACGGGGTGTGAGGGAGGAGGCACGAGGCGGCCTCACGCTCCTCTCTGTAATCATCCTGTCAACCCGCTCTTCCCGAGCGGGGTTTTAAACGTGTGGTTTGTCGACTGCATGAGGGAACTTGGCTCCCCCAAAGCTAGGTGTGCCTTGAAGACAGCTGTCCTTTCCAGAGGAAAGCCAGGGGTTAAATCCCGAACTGTCAGCATGTCTGGCAACAAAAATAAAAGGAAACCACATTCTCCATGAATGAAGGAAGAAGCTGGAAGAAGGTAGTTTTTTTTTTTTTTCTTTTTATTTTTTTAAAACATGAGTAAGATCCTCAATATGTTTGAGATTATTTAGCAAATTCTTTGAAAAGGGCCTTGGGTCACTAACCAACAGATCATGGATGTAGAAACCACTTTCTTCCAACTTCCCTTCCTGTCCTGACCCCAGAGATAGCAGGTTGGCCGCCGTGGGGGTCTTTGTTTAGTTAACCATTAACAATTCATAAAAGTGCAGATCCCTGCACGATAAGTCCAGTCCTCGGAATGTTATTAGAAAATCCTATTTCTAGTCTGTTATGAAACAGAGGTTTTGATGTGCTGCCAGGTTTATGGGGAACTCTGGAAACAACACTTGCTGCTCTGAGAAGCAGAGGCCGGGCGGGTGTTACATAAAGCTTTCCTAGCGACTTAGGTTTATCACAGAATGGGAGGCTGCGGTGGAAAAAAAAAAAAAA
>CM052455.1:3864609-3891984 GCA_028533085.1 Varecia variegata | reverse complement strand
GGAGGGAGAAGGAGGGAGGTGGAGAGAGAAAGAAAAAACCATCCTGCTGGCAAACGCATGCAGCAGGGATGATGTCATTGGAACAGTTGGGGGAGAAGGAGAAAAACAACTCGAGCTGTGCTAATCCTGTTTGCTGCCCTGAAGGGAAGGGAAGGCGGCCAAGGCAGGGAGTTCTGGGAAACCATATAAGGATGCCAAACAAGCTTTGCCGCCAACATTAGGAACTGACAGCTTTGTTCTTTGTAACTTGGCAGCCGGCCAGAGGCCCCATTTCAGCTCTGCGGCATGATTACCCTGGACGGCCGCCAGCCCCGCGCTGAGAGCTCCTTTTCTTCTCTCCCGGCCTTTTTTTTTTTTTTTTTTCCTCTTTCCCTTTGCCAAACATGCAGCAGTTACCATGGCAGTGGAAAGTAAAGTTTAAAAAAAAAAAAAAACACAACAAAGTAGGGAGGCACGCCTTGATCCAGATGTGCCCCATGAGCAGACAGAAAAGGCAGTTAACCTATTCATCCGGCCCCGGACTGCAGAAAACACCGGAGCGCTGGCTGTCACCCGGAGGGAGGGAGGTGACTCGGGGATAAACAGAGTGGAGACCGGCCCTGGCCGTGTGCAGAGAGGGGGGCTGGCTCCCAAGCCTTGTTTTCCTTCTCTCCCCGCCCCCCCCTTCCTGAGGCATTGTGGAGTACGTAATGCAAAATGGAAAATGTCATGATTTCCACTGGGAATGTGTCCACGGTTTTGAGAAAGCTCCAGAAAGCCTGGTTCATAAAGCACCGACGGCAGGCGGGAGGGGCGGGCGGGCGGTCACAGTGCCCTCTGGTCACCAAGGTGAACCCAGCGAGCAAGAGCCAGGCCGTGGCCGTGGCCAGAGGCCCTGCTCGCTGCTGGACGGCGGCCAGGCCGCGGGCTCCGGGCTGCACCGGGCTCTGGGCGTGCAGGATCCCAGCTGGCCCGCGGAGCCCCGGACCCCGAGGGACAGGGCCGGTCCTCTTTCCTACTTGGAGGTGCACCCGGTAGTTTCCCTTTACAAGGGGACTCTGCGAAGAGTCCAGTCTGCTATTTTTAATCGGGTTCGTTTTTCACCTGCTTGGAAAGTGGAACATCTCCTGGGAGGTGACAAGTCGTGATCAAAGGCAAGTCTCCAGGCAGATAGTTGGCAGGTGTCCGAGGCAAAGGTTACTTAGGAGTGGAGGCTCCCGGTTGCCAGCTTCCCCCCCTGCTGCAAAATCTGACACTCCTCGCCCTCAGGGTTCAGCAGGATTCCCAGAAAGGCCTCCTCTGATTCTAGAAGGTGCCACAGCGGGGGCTGACTCCGCCGTCTCCTGGCCCCTTTGGTTGGAAGGCGAGGGAAAGGCCGAAGCGAGAGTGCGATCGTGTGGCCTCCCTGTAAAACAAATTGGCTAATTGTCACTCTCGGACGGACCCCAGCCACCCTCTGAAGGGGCCTCCTCGGCCTTCCCGGGCATGCGTGGCTGCCTCCTGTGTCTGGGGACAGGAACGGAGCTGCCAGGAGGGAAGTGGCTCAAGGTCGTGGAGGGAGATGTTGGCAAGTGGGAAATGGAGCCCACAAGTCACTCCTCCTGCTCGTCCCTGCTTTTGTCACAGGCCCACGGGACTTTCTGGGGAGGTATTCCTAGCTGAGTGTTGGTGATGCACACAGTTAAACCAAATAGAGCCCCACTGTGTGTGTGTGTTGGGGGCCAGGGTTGGGTGATTGATCTCTTGGAGATGTTGGGAAGCAGAGCGGTCATGTCACCCACACCCTCCCCTGTTGGGTGGAATGTCCCGCACATCAGCACGTCACTGCCTCCCCTGGACCCCCACACGCCTGGCTGTCCCCCGTGCTGAGGACATGGCGGAGGAGAGCTGGAGGGAGGCGGTGAGGGGAGAATCATGAGCCAGTTCCAGGCAAACAGGCCCCACGACCTGGGGTCCCTGGGGGATGGCAGAGCCAGAAAGGGACACACCTTTGCCTCGGGCTGGGGAGACAGTGCGAATAAGAACTTGTTGCCAGGCAGAACGGATCCCCAGACAAATTTTAATTTCTTAAGAACTAGGAAAGGAAAAGGAGGCTTGGGTTTGGGACCAGAACTAGGAAAGGAAAAGGAGGCTTGAGTTTGGGAACAGAACTGTGACATTGTTGTTCCCATTCCTGAGACTGTGACTCAACACCTGGGGCGAGTGCACCTCTCACCGCAGAGACAAGCGCGACCTCCTGGCGACCAGAGCAGCCACCCGGAGTGAGAGAGGGCTCCTGACTCGGGAGCCGACACCCAGTCCCCGTCCCTCGCTGGGAAGGAAATGGAGCTTTCTAGAAGCAGCACAGAGTCAGCCGCCTTGGCATCCACTGTGGCACTTGGGAGACCTGGCGTCATAGTGTGTCTGAGCCTCGGAAACCCTGCACCCTCCTGTTTGCTTAGCTTGCCTCCCCAGGTACCTCCTGGAAAACCCAGCGTGGGCTGGGGTGTCTGGGCCTGCCCTTCCCACCAGGCCCGGGGTGGAAATCTGACTCCCTGGGCCTTGTTTGCAGAGCTCCAGTGTTCTCTCCCGCAGCCTGTAAGCGGAGAAGGGCAAGCTGCAGAAGGAACAGACTGTTTCCTCGGGGAGCTGGGCAGCCCGTGCACGCCTCCCCGCCTCGCTGCAAGGTGGGCCGCCCGGCCCTGCGGACATGGATTCGGTTTCCCAGGGGCTCCCCCATCCTCAGGGCCCATGAATGTGACGAAGCACGTAGGAAACTGCAGAAAGCCTATTACCCTCACTCACACTCAGATGTCACTTTTCTGTGAGGTTTGTCACGCAGACAGAGAAGGAGGATCCTAGGGGACTTTTCTTTCCTGGGAAACCAAAAGAAAGCAAAAACAGATCCGTGCAGCGCGGGGCGGGGAGGGAGGGTAAACGCATTCGCAGTAACACAGCCCTAAAGCCGGAACCGTATTTGCAAACAGGTGACCTGCTCAGGTTCTCCTACGATCTTTCATTTCTCGTGCTGGTTTTTCCCCCTCATTAAAAAGCCCGATTTAATTTCTTGCTTCACCTGCATGGTAAAAATAATTACACACAGACATTAAGCCTGCACTGAAAATCAGTGTTCAGAGAGATTCCGCCTTTGCTACGTTAGTCACCACAAGGCTGTGCGGCCACAAACAGAAAGCATTTAAAATATGTCCCTTTGTAGGCAGACAAGCGAAACCCGTCCCTGGCCTTGTAGCTGGAGAGCAGCCTTTGTTTGTATGTGAGCGAAAGTCAAGGGTGAGAATGAAGATGAGGCGCTCTCAGAGATTTCATGGGGGCCGGGGCACCGTTTCCAGAGATGGTCACCGTCATAGATCACAGTTGTAACTTCAGATGCGAGGCTTCCGAGCTACTGCCGTTGCTTTAATGGACACGAGCATGCTCCTTCACTTCTTGGAGCTCAAGTCTGAACCAGAGAGAGGTGGAAAGAGAAGGCTGTGGGGCATTGGGACCCCAGGATCCTGCCTCCCAAACGTACAGCCGTCTCCTGGAGACAGCCGTGCCTGAACTCCAAGGGCTCAGGGGGGCTCAGGATGGGCGGTTTGCACGGGGAGGGAAAGACAGCGGCCACGGCCACGCTCATACGTGTCTGTACAACTAGCTCCACCCACATGGGTCTGCAGAGTTTGAAGACTCATCCAGGTGGTGGGAAGTCCTTGTCCTATCGGTTCCCAAATAGATATCCCAGAGCCTGCGACATCAGTGAGGTCCTAAGGCGCCTGCTCCAGCCGCTTCTAGCAGGGATGATTTGAAAAATATCATTAAGGACATTGGTTTCGAGGATTTTTAAAAATGGGGGGTTGCACTAATGTCTGAGTGTTCGTGATGTGACGTGCTACATCTTGCAGCTTCCTAGTACAGGCAGTCACAAGGCGGATTGGCCGTCACACACATGAATGGGCCTTTGGGAAGGGGTATTTAAAGTTGGACCACCTGGACACCCCTAGGATTAGTCAATAGGTTCATTGTTTTTTATTTTTTGCTTTGCAGGTGCAGCAAGGCCTCCCACTGCAAAATGGAGAGGGGGAGATCTGCCACCCTCCTCGCGTGTCAGGCCATATGACATTGACCACGTGTGTGACCGTCACCACATCCTGGAAGGCCACAAGGACGCCGCTGCCATCCAACTA
Organism: Varecia variegata; assembly: GCA_028533085.1. Lineage (NCBI taxonomy): Eukaryota > Metazoa > Chordata > Mammalia > Primates > Lemuridae > Varecia > Varecia variegata. Next base: position 3,887,842 of record CM052455.1, on the reverse strand, counting down.
GGGTTGACTCAGCCAAGATCACAGAGCTAGTCAGTGGCCGTGGTGAGCCTAGAACCTGCTTCTCTAGATTTCTCCTGCAGGGCCCTGGGGGAGGTGCAAAGAGGGGAGAGACCACCTTGAAGTCAGCCAGAGTGAAGACGGCAGGAGCCACTCAAACCCCTTCCAGGTCCCAGCTCCTTCCCCAAAGAAGCCCAGCCCAGAAATGCCTGTGGAAATACCTCCCGTGACCTCAAGCCGGGCACCGATTCCGAGGTTCCTTCCTGGTTCTTTTGTATGCACTCACGAAGGTGTCGAGGAAGACCCGCCATGTTCTTTCTTGCCACAGAGACGTGTGCCTAAATCTGTGCTGGTGACAGCCACAGCACCTTCCTGCCTGCCCGTGAGGATCCTGAGACAGAACTCCCACCTGTCCGCAGAGCGGGCCCGTGGGGCTCCGGAGGCCCTGATGTTGGGGTCTCTAAACGGACCCCCACTGAGGTGTCAAGGCCCCTTGTTTGATGCCAGGGCCTGGCTGCTCTGAACGGGGCACCTGGAAACCTTGGGTTGGTCACATTCTTCTCTGATTGCCTCGATTTGCCCATTTCGGCAGATGTTATCTCTAAAGCATTTGATGATTCCTCAGTGAAATGTGAGACTTACGGGAGACAAGCTTTAAAAATTACCAATCACCTATGGTAACGCGTGGTGACGCTGAACTGAGAATGAAGAAGGGAGATGCCATCTGCGTTCCAAGGAGGGAAACGTGCACGGACTCTGCCAGAGACTGGGCCGGGCTCTCCAGGTCTACACTACTGGACCCAAGGCTCGGTTTATCCATCTGTTCTGCGCATTTGCAGACATACGATGGAGCGCTACCTAAGAGCCTTGTTCTCTGCGGTGTGGCCTCCGTGTGCCGCGCTTCCCGCCCTGTATGAGTTCTTTGAAGATCAGAGCTGCATTTGAGGACATTTCCCCAGTATCCTCACGGAGCCTGCAGGACACAAGGCCAGAAATCTATTCCTCATCAACCACAGGAATGAGCCCTGAGAGGCAGCTGGTCTAGCTGTGCGGTCTGAGCTTGGGGGAGTCTGCTTGGTGAGCTCCGAATTCTCGCTCCTCGGACAAATCCAGCTTGGGCGTAAGGATGGCTGCAAGTGTGGGCGGGCTAAGGCCACGTGGACCCACCGAGCAGCCGCAGCCCAACGGCTGAGCCAGCCACCCACCATCCCCGCGAGGAAAGAGCCTGCAAGCAGCCCAGAAAACGGCCCATTCAGTCATGGTGTTTTCTCATGGCCGGAATCTGGAGCATTTAATTCTGCTAATGGTGGCTTTTATTGCAATGGCATGCACATTTGCATCACTTGATGTGCGGTAACAATAGAGAGGCTTGTTGGGTGTTGTGTTTTGTTTTGTTTTTTCAAGATAATGACAAAAGTCTCTCCAGAATGTTTCCTTGTGACTAGTATGCATTTTTAGCCCAATGATACTGTCTGTAATGAGGCAAAGGCAAACACGCACATCATCCACCTCTCCTCCTAACTGCACGACATCACATAAAACTGCAGGAAGCATCCAGCAAAAAGAACAGCAGCGGCCTGTCCAAGCTTGGTGGGCCCTCCCCTGCCGGCCTCCAGAACAGCCCGTGGCAGACCAGCTCGCACAAGCCGTGATGTGCGCCCTCCGCCACCGCGTCTTGTCCACGCCGGGCCCAGCTCCTGTGTCTGAGCCGCAGATCACGCCAGGGCCTGCGTCGTATCTGCTGCAGTTTAGGTCAGGTGGGTAAAATGGCTCCAAAGAAAGTCACAGCCTGGCTTTTGCTGCAGAGATTTTGCCCAATTCACACCTGTTAGTTGAACGTTGCCTATATGTGAAGCCGCAGTGAGGGGATGGGGTATTAGTGAGGTCAAGACAAGTGACAGAGAGGCATGCCTTGGTCCTGCGGGACAGCTCTGCCTTATGAATATGACACTTGATTAAGGAGAAAAGTGCCTAGTCTCCAGGTGGGCATTCCTGCCCAGACCCGCCAGCTACAGGGGTGCAGGGCTGTGGCCCTTGTCCAAGGTGCGCCCGGAGATGTTCATTGTGCCACCTGCAGACCAGTTTGCAGCAGCCTGGCTGTCCCCAGCCCAGGCCCAGCCTGTGCCAGACAGTGGTGTGGGGGAAGGGAGGCTCTCCACGGTGCACCCAACCCGAGACAGTCGGCTCTGGCTCCCAGAGATCAAGCTAAAGCTACATTTTAGGCCACGCTTAAGATTACTTATGAAAATTGTAGATTAGCTAAGTGAGATGTAGGAAACCGGGTCTAAGTAAAAGGCAAGGACGCACACCCTGGACAGGCAGATGGCTTCCGAGCTAAGGACTTATCCCCGGGAGGTACGCGGAGGCGTTTCTCACCCCTCCTGGGGCGGCCTCACCAACTCAGGCCCAGAGAGCCCCGTGGCAGCCTCAGGGGACACAGGGGCTTCCTGCAGACTTGCTTCTCCTGCAGATGTACAGGCCCTGGGGTGGACGGATGGTCAGTAAAGTCCGGGGTCTTGTAATCAGAGAAGGGGGACGAGGGCAGCATCCAGCCCACCACCCGGAGGAAGGAAACAACAGCAGCAAAAACATAACGATGCCTACACTTTACAATTTGCAAAACACTCTCAGGGCTATTATCTCAATCAAGGCGGGACGCCTGCTCTCCACACACTGACGCTCAAAACCCAACCACCAGACACAGGCAGATAAAACCAAAGGAGCCACCAGAAACAAACAGGACACCCGTCCGTCCTCCAGGTTCGCAAGCAACTCAGACCGAGCTCTGACAGTTGATAATGAGGAAGACAGAAGATCCTGCCAGATAAATCCTGATACCTTCATTGATCTCGTTCTCTCACCATCAAAGGGGAACTCAGTGATACCAGCGGGGAGCAGAAAAAGAGAGAAAAAAAAAACGAAAAGGAACGAGAGCGACCGGTAAGAACTAGTGCAGTGTTTCCCTGGTACTGAGTCATGCTTTTGCAATGACCCGGGCCATGGCCTCAACTGATGACAAATAGTAAAAACCCAACATCATTCTTTCTGGCGTTCTCACTTGTGAACAAACGCAAGAACCGGTCTATTTGTATATACTGTATTTATATCTACATGATTCATTACATTCATTAAACCCAGCTGGTAATGAGGGTCTACACTCTCGCAGTTAGAAAGACAGGTGAGAGTCTAGAAAGGTGGTTGTTAGAATAATAACAAACGATGCCCCTCCCTGAGCACCCACCCTCCGAGAGGCACTGGGCAGGCATTTTGCATCCCATAATGTCACATGTGGTAAGACATGGGGATTGTCCCCAGGTTACCAATGAGGACAGCGAGCTTCAGACAGCTCTAGAAACACGTCGAGATGACACAGCTAGCAGCACGCCGAGGGATCCCAACCCAGCTGTTTCTGCAAAGCCCAAATCGCTCCCTCGCACCTGGGCAGCCGGGACACGTGCGATATGTCACAAGGTCTTTTGCTCCCTTTTCCAAAAGAGAATCCGGACTAGGAAGCTTGTCTCAGGCCTGGCCCTGCGTGTTCATTTGTCCCTGTTGCTGTATTTGTGTGTTCACGGGCTTTGGAGTCTTTCTCGAGCCAGTCTGTCCCGTGTGTTTCCCTCGGATTCTCAGCTCCTCGGGGACAGGGCCGAGCAGTGCGTGTCTTGTTGCCGGTTCCATGGCTCAGAGCTCCGTGCGCTGTACTCGGGGAACATTCTGCGGATGCTGTGGACTGGCTGACTCAGGCCCCGTCTGCCCACAATGAGCCATTCTGAGCAGTTAAATGCGGATGGAGCCAGTTAAAGCCGAATAAGCGGTGTGGTCGATTCCCTTCTTCCTCCGGCCCTACTCCAGGTGCCTCCTGGAGGCTGCGGGTCCTCCTGGCCTGCAGCTCCCCCTCCACCGGGGGCCAGAGCTGCAGCCTCCCCTCTGCCCAAGCACAGGCTGCACGGCTGTCAGAGGGATCCTGATTCTCCAGAGGAAGTGCTCCCCAGGCTTGCAACTGTCACTTTTCCATCCCTGCCACCTTCCCCTGACAAGCAGTACTGAGCACCTGCTCTCCTGCCAGGTAGACAGGAACAAACGCAACCTGGCTGATGTCCTGGGAAACGGCACAAGAAGAGGGTGATTCTTGGAATAAATTAAAAAGAAAACAAACAAAAAAAGGAAGTCCGTGATTACTCAGGAATTTACTTACTCCGTCTACATATGCATACTTGAACAAAGTATAGCCCTCATTAGTAAATTGGACACAAAACAGGTCCGCGTACATTCATTGGTGAGATCTTCTAAACTCGGAAACCCTACGTATTAGGAATCAATATCGGAAGGAAAGAGAAAATAAAATGCACAGACTCATTCGCTTGCAAATACGTTAAGTATTTCTGAGACAAACTGATAATATTGGTTGGCTCTCGGAAGGGGACAAGAACGGGAGGGAGACTTTTCAAACAAATTCTTCCGGATATTTTCAATTTTGATACTAGGAACAGATTGTTTAATTTAAAAAACAAAGATATATAATTGTTCTAAGAAGCAAGAAGAAGGAAAGCAAAGCTACAGAGACATGATATAATCCACACTCTGGACCAGGCCAACAAATGATTGCCCCAAAACACATGCTATTGCAGTGACAGCCCTGCACTATGCAGATGTTGGTGGCATTTACAAATAACTTTTTCTATAGGCATCAACTGTTTAAGAGCAGCTGGGCACCTTTATGGCAGAGACCAGAATGTAAGGATAGTTAATCTTACGGGGAAGGAAAGCAGTGAAAAAGAGGTGAATGGGTTTGCCTGGACCTGTTGTCTGTCACACCACAGAATGCAGTGACAGCAGGGTGGAGGTGGGAGCAAAGGGACAGAACAATCCCTCCTTCAATCAGCTTCCCCCCAACCCACCCTGAACGGGCCCCCTCCTGCCTGTTCAGTCATCCATTGCTTTGGGCCTTGGTGTGCAAGGCAGGAAGAGAAATTACAGACAGGGAAAGAAAACAGGAGAACTGAGTAAGTGGCCAGAGAAAAATGTCAAGGCCCTCAAAGAAGATGTTGTGGGCCTTCAGCATCAGGGGCTGGAAGTGCTAAATCTCGACCCACCTGGCCCCCGTCCCACCTGCCTGACCCCACCTGAAGTCCGGTAGCTTGCAAAAGCCCGAAGGCTAATTCCTTAGCCTTTTAAGAAGAACCTGTCTGTACAGAGGTCAGAGGCATGGCGGGTTTCCAGCCTTCTCTGGAGGGTTCCTTCCATGCATTCCCGGCTGCAAGCCTCTCTGAGCCCGCTCCTTGCAGCCCTAGGTGAAAGGCAAGACCTTTGGACAGGGAAAAAAGAACTCTATGGGGGAAAATAGCCCCCGGAAAGACAGTCTTCTCTTCCCTTTTTCCCAGGAGCTGTGAGCTTCAAGGTGGCATCACTCGTGAGCTGCTTTCCATTTACGGATGAAACGAGAGAGGAGAGAGGAGAGATGGAAACAAGCACAGATGTGAATTACTGGGTAATGTTGAGTGGCTCCCCGACTGAGCCTGTTGCCACGGCAACACACTCCAGTGCTGGACCACTTTGGGAGGGAGGGGGTGCAAAGAATTGCAGGGAAACATCACGAAAAACAGCAGTTGCGAATTTGGGTCTCGGATCTCTGTATTTCTGGAAGCTTTCTCTATACAGATGTATTTTTCACCCCTGTCCCCGGATCTACTTCTGCATATTCAGCAAGCATGGAAGAAGTCTAGAACTCTCCCACTTTCCAAAACGGAGGATATTTTCCTCGTCTCCTTTTCCACACTCAAAGACATCCATCATTCAGAGTGGCTCTCTGAGCCCATCTTCCCTAAATAAAGCAGGAGAGTGTTGGGCGTTTCCTCTAAACATGTTTTATGAGGCTTGCGAATTCTACATTGCTCTATTTAACCTTGCAACTCGACTATGGATTGCCTATATTTCCTGGGTCTATCACATTTATATTTGGATATGAACCCTCTGAGCACTTCTCTTTTTCTGTGCATGTCATCTGTAATGACAACCACTCCGGAGGAAGGCAAGCCAGCTGTGAGGCCACCAGCTTTGCTTCTACCAGGCCAATACCTGGCCAAGTTTATGGGGGGAGGAGGAAAGTTGGGGAGAGCAGGGGGAGGAGGCAACCTCATTGCAGTTGCAGGTCTTAGACATAAAGAGATTTAAATAGAAAAAAAAAGAGTGAGAGAGACCAGAGAGACCTAAGCAGAGCCTGGTCAGCCAAGGAGCCAGGTGGTTGTCCAGTTTCTCCCTGAATGCCTTCAGGGAGAGTTACCTCCCTGCTTCAGGGGAAGGACCATTCAGTTGCTTCACAAGTTCCTTCTGAAAAATGCAAACAGCGCTGGTCATCCCATGAGTAGGATTGTCCTCTCATGCCATCAGACCTTCCACGACCTGCTGAGCACCTCGTGTCCTGTAAATTCCACTGAGGAGGGTGCACTGTACAGATGGCGAGGAGGGAGGGTCCAAAGCCACTCACCTAGCAAGGGGCGGAGCTGAGACTGCCGAAGCCACGCCCCTTCTGCTGCCCCTGCTGCCTGCTAGAGTAGTGATGGCCATGAGGAAGCCAGTCTGAGCCAGCCGAAGGGGAGCGGGAGGTAGAAGGAGCCTGTGTGTGCCAGCCCCCACCTCTCTCAGAGCTTCAGTGTAAGTGGGGGTTGGAGGCCAGTGTCGCTGAGCAGACTATTGCTGTGGGGTCACAGGCCTTCTCTACGCCTCCCTCTTACTAACCAGAGGAACAGCAGGGATGGGCAAGAGGAAAACTCCGCAGGTGCCAATGACTGTTCCCCCAGCCCTGGGTTTAGGGTCAGACTTGAGGATCTGGGCTTAAACAGACTCTCCTTGGAGGCCGTTGCTGTATTACAGCAGGTACTGGCATATACGACGGGAGCAGCAATACCACCACCTACCATGTACTGAGGGCTTCCATCCGTCAGGCACTGTCGTAGACACTCTATAGTTACGATTGTACGTAACTGGCTCAAAAAGTTACAGTGATCTGCCCAAGGCCCCACAGCTAGTAAGTGACTTTAACCCTGCTCTCCTGATTTCAAACCCATACGCTTTCCACACTGTGCACCAACTCCCTGCCTCAATGATTCATTCGACAGATGTTTATTGAGCACCTACTACGTGTCAGGCACCTCTCCAGATGCTAGGGACACATCAGTCAATAAAACAGACCAAGATCCCAGACCTCGTGGAAGGTGAGGGTGAGTGCTATGGAAAACAAACAAATAAGCAAACCAAACCAGACTGGGAGAGGAGAGACCTTGCTGGGGCCAGGCGGTTGGGGCTGGTGCCACGGGCAGGTTCAACAGAGGTCCGGGTGGGCCCACTGAGCAGGTGGGATCTGCGCAGACGTGTGGAGCTGAGGGGTAGCCAGGGCGCTGTCCAGGGGAAGAGAGTTGCAGACAGAAAGAACAGGCAAGGCAAAGGCCCCAAGGCAGGGGCACATCTGGCTTATTGGAGGAGTGGCACAGAGCTGGGACAGCTGGACTGGAGTGAAATCGGGCTGGAAGTAGGTCACGAGGTTGGAGAGATAGTGGAGGCCGTGTAACAATTTCTGCTCTTCCCTAGGGGAACCAGAAGCTTCTGTAGCGTCCTGAGCAGGTGTAGCACTACCTGCCTTGCATTTGCAAAGACTCGCTCTGGCTGGCGTGTTGACAGCAGAAGCAAGGAGGCCACTGCTTTAATCCAGCAGAGACGCAATGGTGGCTGCGGGTGACAGCAGTGGACTCGATGAGCAGTGTCCAGATTCTGGAGACAGTTTGAAGGAGTAAGTGGGATTTCCCGACAGTTTGGATGTGGGGTCTGAGAGAAGACTGAAGTCAAGGGTGACTCTGAGGTTTGGGGCCTGAACCCCTGCAAGAAATAAGGTCCCCCCAGCTGAGATGGGAAGGCTGTGGCTGGAAGAGTTCTGGGCGGAGGCGTCCTGGGGGGACGAGGAGCTCAGTCTGGGGCTCGTGAAGTTTGAGATGTCGATTAGCTTCATAGAGATGTCAAGAAGGTCCTTGGGTGCATTCTGAATGTGGGAAATACTTTAGAAATCTACAAACAAGTATGACTTTTAAGATTTCAGATGTAAACTTCATTCATCAGGGGAACAAAAACGGATACCAACCTTCTTGTTTCCCATAAGATGCCTCGTGGATTAAGTGCCATGCTATTCAGGACAATAGGAATTCCTGACCGGGGTAGGCAGGAGAAAGAAGGGAAGTCACCCAGAAGCGTGAGAGGAAGCCGGTCTAGGATTAGTAATCTTTGTCCCAGATAACCAAGGGCTGGCTGGGGACATGCAAAGAAACGTAATGCTAAAATGAGAATGAAACAAGTACTTTATCTGAGGGAGAATTCAAATCTCACATGTAGATCTGGACATAAAAAGCCTGATGAATTTCACACTAGGTTAGCAAAACTCTTATGACTTCATAGTTAACCAGACGTTCATTGGAGGGTCACAAAATAGATTATATAGAGGGACTTCTTCCTCTGAATTAAATAGAAATGAGCAGGGTCAGTGTTCTTCTACCTGCTCACATCAAATTTACTGTATGGTGTAACCACATTTCTTGGTTAATTATCACAGGTCTCAGAAAAAAGACAGGGCTACAGGGCTATCATCCCGTGATTGGAGCTTTCATTTTAGGTCGGTCACCACCTGCAGCCCTTCCTCTCTGAGCCTGAGCCACCCCGTGTCCCTTTTGGTATCCCTACTTTGGGATGTATGAAAATGCATCTCATCGCTTCAGATCTTGGGAAGTCGCCAGCCAGGGCCGTGCGGTGTCAAGCAGGAAATAATCACAGGGACATTGGGATACCCTGCGCCAGCTCAGTGCGAGCCAAGTGCACCAGGTTCATCTAAAATGCCAAGAATTGCGCTTTGGAAGCCCTGGAAGAGCTGAGGCTGGACTGTGACAAGGAAGACTTTAAGTCTTGTTGGAGAAAACCGAGTGCCTTGTCATGGAACCCACACAGACATCTCGGCGCTCTGACCTGATTTCTCTCTCACGCTTGGACTCTTGATTCTGTTTATAAAACCCCTCTTATTGCCATCACCAACGGCGCTTATGATTAATTGCTAGGGTCTGTGTGCACTGAGTTAAACAGAGACAGCCCGGGCCCTCGTGGGCACCCGCAATCTTTTTTGGATGAAGAGTCTCGATGACTTCATCTTGGCTCTGTCACAAACCACGTCATAGCTGTAGCTCCAACTGCACAGTGGGGTGATGGCCTCTGTCCCATGAGCCAGCTTAGGACACAGGTTTACAGGCTCCCAAAGAGGGGGGCGCTGGTGTCAGATCACATGCATACACACACTTTTTATTTGAGTATCAAATGGCCACTGACATTAGCCACATTACTGCTCAATTTGGAAGCCAACTAAAAGCTGATCCATTCAATAAACATGACACATGTAAACACACTACAATAATAATTGTCTCTTTGTACGTCTGTGTCTTTGTCAGATTGGGAGTCCCTTCAAGACAAGGACGGGGCCCTTCCTACTTTGCAGCCACAGCGGGGAACCCTCAGCCTGGTACACAGTAGGTGCCCCATGAACAAGAATGAACAGGGTAAGGAAACCGAGGCACAGTTCTTACCCTCAGGGCCGCTATGAGACCAAGTCTTTAAATGAGCTCAGAATTTCCATTGCCAGGCTAAGTGCTCTTGCCAGGGGGAAAGCATATGTTTCAAGCTCTGCAAGATCCGCAAAGAATTTTTCCGAAGCTCGTTTCTAAGAAGGGGCCAAGGAGCTAGGAGTGTTTTTTTCCCTGGACCCCGGCTTTTATGCCTCTGCCCAGTGGATGCGGCTCGCTCTCTGCTCGTCTGTTGGGAACATCACAGCCCGGCGGCTGCCCAAAGCTGCAGGGTAAACGTCAGTGAGAGCCAACGCCGCTGCACAGGCAGGCTGCAACCGCTCGCTCTGCTGAGGGTCACGCTTTGAAAATATCTCTAATTTTGTTTTCATAGCTTGTTAACCTTTTCCTTCCCAAAACAATGCCCGTGTTTGTTTTGGCTCCTCTGGCGTCCTGCGTACGGAGTTGGATGCACAAAAGCATTTTCCCCTTAATCTCATTACAAGGGCTCCTCCGTCTTTCATTCTGCCCAGGGCTCACTTGCTGTGAAGCGGTTTCCTCTTGGAATCCTTTTCTCTTTGTGAAGCTGGGAGCGCCAGTATGTTTGGTGTTGTAGCGAGAAACAGGGAAAGAAAGTGAAGACAAAGGCAAAGACAGCAAACACAAGCGGTGCTTGGTGGACGGGGACGTCCTGATGTAAAATGGACCCGCTGAGAAATTTCTGCAGCTTAGAGCAGTGTGGGCCGAATGCTACACATTTGAATTAGGCTGTCACACGGAGGTCACCTTACTGTTGTCTCTTACCTACCTGAGGTTTATAAAATGTTCGAGTCAGGCAGCCCATGCTTTGACAGCTGGTCCTGCTGGAGCATTTGGAGTATCTGATTTCATCCTTTTTGCCCCTTGAGCGCTGCACATCTGCCTGTTCGGCCACCCTGACTTGATCTTAGGAGCATGTGGCACTTCCAGCGTGTTCCCTCTAAGTGCTGTGGACGAATCGCATTGAATGTTTAGTCTCATGTCTTAATATTCACTCTCAGTACTCAAAGAAATTTTAAGTTTCACCAGCTTGTTGTCAATTTTACTATCCTTTTTTATTACATTATTTCTTGTCCCTTCTGAATTGTGTCATAGATCGTATCTGCACATAGAAAGCGGCAACGAGGAATGTTGGGGGAAACCAGCACCACCACCCACAAACCAATCCACCGACACCTGAGCCACCCAGGTGCCCGAGGAAAAGGGGGGAGGAAGGTTCTCCCTGTTGCATATTGCATTATTATTGTGTATTAGACGATGTTGCATGCAAGCTGTGGTATAAAATGGAAAAACACACACCCTCGCCTTTTCCAGGCCCACATTTTACTTTCTGTATTAAATAGAGAAACCATATAACGTGCAGTGGTTGGAGCTGGTACCCTCAGCACCCTCTCTGGGACTGAGTCCTGGCTGTCTCTCCTATTAGCACGTCGCTTCCCCCCATCTATAGAATGGGACAAATAATGGCACCTACCTCTCGGGGGACCAGACAGTGTCCTTTCTTCTCTCCTTAAGCATTAATTTGGACATGAACTGAAAGAGAAGAAATATAAGACACAGCCCCTGCTCTTTGATGGCTTAGAACCCAGTGAAACAAATATAAAAGAAGATGCACGCAAATTCTTGATAGTGTCTCCCCTGTACTCACACATTCCCCACCACCACTATCTCTCTATTATATTTTCATGTAAAAACGCGTGTGGGTGCGGGAAGGATTCGGGGAGGCTCTGTGTCCCGGGCCTCCAGTGGCTGATCCATCACCAGTCATCTTGGAGGCTCACAGCCCCCATGCCTGTTTGCTGAAGAGGAGTGACTCATTCTGACTCAAACGGCAATGCTGACAGTTAATTGAATTCCAGAGCTAAGGTTCCTTCCTACCTGCCGCAATTCTTCACAGCTCAGAGCCCAAGATTGCTCTGAGCGAGGCCGCTGTGTTTATGTGAGTGAGAGAGAGAGAGAGAGATAGAGCCTTTTTCAAGTAGCTGCAAGGCCATGTTTACCTGTAAGATTTCATTTTTTCTTTGGTTTTCAGGCTTAGCACTTATGCAAACTTGGACCAGGAAAAAACAGACCAGTTATTATAGTTGAAGATTGCTATTAGTGTCTTCCCGTGGGGCAGCGGGCAACACCAGGGCAGCCCCTCTTTCCACCCCAAACCTAGTCGGTGTAGTCTGCACGCAGCCAGCCCCTCCTGTAATAATCCTTTATCTTCCCAGGGATGACCAGGGGTGGTCGTTATTTGCAGACTGCCTGACTGCTGTTTAAAAGGGAGAAACTAATGCATGAATAGAAAATGTTATTGAGGCAAGGTTTATTTCTAGAGTCCCTTCACAACACGTGTATATTTCAAGAGGAGAGTGACTATGCAAAGTGAGGAAGACAACTATTTGCACTTGGAGCAGTGAGTGTTGGCTGACGGGTTGATGGGTCTGATGGAAGTCAGGTTGTCACGGATTCCAGAGGAGGCAGGTGGTGAAGAAATGGAGGCAGCGGTAGATGATTTGCTCCAGTCATTTAGCAAATTGCCTTCGAGAGCACGTGCACACAAAAAGCAAAGGGACTTTTTGGGAGATTCCAAATTAGGCAGTCAGGTCTTTAAAGAGGCCCCGATGTGGGGAGCTCAGGATCCTTCCAGACGGCTCCTTGGAAGCTCTGTTTTATGGCAGTGGTTTCTCATGGTTGCTCTCTGACTCATTCTCGATGGTTCCTGGTTATACAGGATTTACCTGAAGCAAAATGATCACAAAGGCAAACTCCTCCAGGCTATCCCTCTTGAAGGGCTCTTTGTTCCCAGCTAGGCCCCGGGTCACAGTGCAGCCTGTCTGGGCCTGTCTGTGTAGCGTCAACACGGGGGGTAGCCTGCAGGGGAGGGCAGGCCACCGTGCCTCGAGGCCTGGAGCTACCAGTGACGCAGGGATCCCTCCCACTTCCTAGTGTAGACAATCCCCTGTGTGACTCTGGCCCTCAGGATCAGAGAAGGACAAATGTCTACACCGGCAGAAAGCTTAGGGATCTACATCTCCAACTCCTCTTGTTGCAGCAGAAAAATCTAACTCACACATGATCATAGCAAAACAATCGGCATCAGAATCCTGGCTTGACTTATTCTAACCCCTGTCAGACCCCACCTAGGCCCGCAGTGTGTTGGGGATGGGCAGTGAGAGAGTCTCAGACCAACTGGTTTGGTTCAGCAATACAGTCTTCTAGACCCTTCTGTCTGGTAGAATCCTCCCTCCTTATTCTCCAATGACAGGTTGTGGAAATTCATTCAAGAGATGCAGGCTTGAGTCCTGGCTAATAATCTATAGATGCCTTGGAAAGGTTCTCAACTCCTTTGGGTCTCTGTTTCTTGCCCTGAAAAATCCAGAATAATAGTAGTAGTAGAAATAAAAATAATAGTGAGAATGCCTGACTTGCGGAACTCTCAGGATTACTGGGAGGGTCTAATGACATAACAAATATGAAATCACTGCAAAATCACAAAGTCCTCAAAGTATCATGAAGGGTTCTTGATAATAATAAGTTCACTGCATTTCAATCCCTTAAAAACAAACAACCCAACTCTGTTTATCTGCTCATGATGACTTTCACACGCACACAGAAAAGCTCTCTGTGATCTTTCCACCCTGGGTGGTATACTCTTCATGTACAATTACCACCTGCTGTGCAGGAAGCCCACCCTGTGCCCAGAGCAGACTTACCAGAAATTAGGACTGAATCCTAATTCTGGTGCTCGCCTTTGGCGTGACCTCATCCAATTACTTGCCCCACTTACTTTCGGTTATTCACCTGGAATGTGGATGCAATAATTCACAGATGGTGGGGTTTTGCCTTGCAGAGGATAGATGCTAAATCATTACAATGGCATCCCCCTCCTCACATAAGCGTTTGATGAGCGAGTACTGTGTGTTTGAACTTGCTGGTGGGTGTCCCAGCCTGGCATCCACGGCTCTCTGTAGTCTAAGCCTCCCTGCCCAGCCCCCTGCTCCTCCCGGCCACATCCCACCCCCACTTTGCTCAAACCTGAGCAGCCACCGCTTCCCACCCAAGCCCAGGGCTTCTCCCGTGTCTTCGTGTCTTCGTTTGCCCTCCTTCTGCTGCGGGAAGGGTGAGGATGTTCACTGTCTGCCCTGCATTTCTTTGCCTCTGTTGCAGCCATATTAACCTCCCCGTGTCCAAATTCTGCCCAATCTCTGAGGCCGGGCATGCGATGCTCCTCTTCCAGATCTTCCCTGAGCCCCTCGGTGACGGGCATCCCTTTGCCCTCAGTTTCCCTGGCTCCTCGTCTGAACATCCTTTATGCCACATTCCGCCTTCCTGTCCCATGGTTAGGTGATCACAGACACGTCTTCTCTATCCTCTAAAATAAAACCTTGCTGGATGAATGGATGAATGTGTTGCCTTGGAATGAGGGACCGATGTTTGTATTAACAGCTGCTTCCATGATCAGATCATCAGCTCTTCCAAGGCAGGAACCACGTCTCATCCACAGCTGTCATTCAATGAACCAACCCGTTTGAGGACTAGCAGGACATGGCGTTGAATAAGGTGCTTCAGGGATGGGCCACGGAGCCCGTGAGACACATGCCCGCCCTTGGGGAACTCACAATCTAGTTGGAAAGGCGACACCTCAATAAATAAATAATACATGGAGAAAACAACCCTAAATGTCTGTTAATAGGGGAAGGGGTGACACAAATTATTATATTCAAAAGAAACAAATTATTGATACACTTACACAGTGTTGATGACTCTCAAAAACATTACGTTGAGCAAAAGAAGCCAGACACAAGACTATGTAACGTATGATTCTGCTCCTCTGACTGTCGAGTCGAAGGAAAACCAAGCTATGATAGCAGAAGTCAGACACTGGTGGCCGGGGCTGGCTGGGTGGGGAGGAGGAGGAGGAAGGAAAGGAGCACACAGGAACATTCTGAAGGGATGAAGATGCTTTGTTCTGATTGAGACGGTGCTTGCACGGACACACCTGTCATCAAAGCGCGCACTTCCAGCCAGCGCACCTTATTGTATGTAGATTACACTGCAATTAAGTTGATTAAAAATGAGTAGAGAATTAAGCAGTACTTTCGAATGTAAATAACAGCTCAAGACAACCATGGAAGAGCTATCGCAAGTCATGGCTACTAGCAAATTGAATTATGAAGGCACTTGTGTTGAAAGTTCCGAGGAGGGACTCATCCCTTCACACCCCGGTGGTCTTTAAAGCAGAGATTCGAGAAGGACCTTGAGGATATTTAAGGGAAGGAAAAGCGTGTGCCAGGTGGGGGCATCTCATGCTCCGTTTGAATTTACTGCGGCGCTTATAGGTCTAGAACCCCAGAAAGCACTTAACAATTAATTTAACAAATAAATGAACTCAAAGAAACGAGTTCTTTTGCCTTCTGTTCAGGAAATGTAGACATGAGCCAAACCAAGGCCATGCTCACGCACACACAGGTTTATGGGCACTTCATGTCTCTGCCCCTTTCCCCAAGCTGTTCCTCTGCCTGGAATTCCCTCCCGCCTCCTTCCATGCCCGGAGAAATCTGCTCTTTCTTCAAGACACAGCTCCTCTCCCTGGGAGTCCTTAAGGGCCCAGCCCTGCTGTCCCCAGGTCAGGATCCCAGAGTGACGAATCCATTCAGCTTCCCTGATACTGCCTCACTGCACCAAAGTTAATAGTCTCCAACCGATCAGTGAGCAATTCTTCAGTAGGGTTTTGCCAAGCAACCAGTTACTTTTTTAAATCAAGTCATTTTTTCAAAAATGTGTACAAGAGGCCATACCACGTATTCATGGCTGGCTAAGGGCCAGCCTAGTTTCACTGTTATCCCAACCTCTTCTAGAACTTGGTGGAACTCTCCACCATTGCAGAGTAGCTGGGTCCTAAGCACTGCTGGCCCAGGGACCTGCAGGAGAACTTCTCTAGAAGGTTTCCCTGAGTGCTTCTTACCGCGAACTCAAAGGGCTGCAAACAGCCTGTCAGGAATGTCTGCAGGTAGCGAAAAGCCCTTCCACGCAGCAAATCCTTCTGCCCATTAATTCCCGGCTGCCTTGTGGCAGGAGACCAGAAAAAGGGGCGATTGCTTACAGAGTTGTAGTAGATGTAATGGTGGAAGAATCCAAATGATCACCTAGTCCAACAGATGGGGAGAATGAATTTAAAAGGATGAAACTGTAGTTTTACTATGTGGACCTTAAAAAAAAGAAATGAACAGAGAAGTAAAAGGAAACCTTTTAGTCCTCCTCTAAACACAGGGGGTGGTGAAGAAAAAAAAAAATAAATCAATCAAAGTCACCTGGAACAGAACCCATCAGTAAGGAAAGACATGCTATTTTCAGGTTTCTAAAAGGATGCTAGTGACAGTCAGGGGGAAAAGAACCACATGAAAACTGTACTTGATCAAGGCCTTTTGAAAGCAGATAAAGGTGTGTTTTCCTGCCTTGTGGCCTTGTGCCTTTTCACTCCACTTAGTCAAGCTGGGTTTGGAGATTGAGGTCCAGGGAGTGTGATTGTATATTTGTTCCAACTGATACTGGAGTTGTTTGCCTTGAACAATGTGACTTTGTTCCTTTGTTAAATGTGGCCAGCAGTATAGCTGTTGCTTAGGAAAGGAACAAACACATTAGGAACTTGCTAAAAGTAGAATGATGCTTTATATACGGTACAGTATTGGTGAAAGGCAGCTTAGTGTGGCTCTAGCTGTCATGGGGACATGCCCTTTTCATTGCCATCCTAAGGCACATGCTCTGGCCCTGGGCTATTTCCAAGAAGGTGCTAAGGGCAATTTATCTGGAGCCAGGAAGGACAGCTTTATAGTATTTAAAGATCATTTGCAATTTGCTTCCCCCAGAAGAAGGGATCCCTTAGTTGCATTCTGGAGGACAAGGAGGCCCCCAAGCTGACAGCCCTGGCTGGCATAAGGCACAACTGTGACAGGTACACCTGCTGGGTGCTGGTGATGTACTAAGCATTTTTAAGTGCTGTCTGTTCACCACCTAGTTAAAGCATCACAGTAACCTCAGTTCATAGATGCAGGCATGTCCTAGAGGCAGCTCACGAAACCTAAGCATGTGCATCTCCTCCCAATTCCATCAGTGACATCATGGAGGTGGCTTGAAATTGGCCATGGTGGAAATATTTACAACATGGAAACTTACAAATGCCATCAAATCAGAGTTTTCTTTTTGTTTGTTCATGTGTTTAGTTTTTTGAGAGCTGGTTATTCAATGTTTACCAGCACACCACTGAGTAGGTAATGATCTTATCCCCACTTCACAGATGAGAAATTGAGGTCTTAAGTAACTTGTCCAAGGGGTCATACATGTTTCAGAATCATGTCTTCCGGAAATAAGGGTTCTGGGAGGAGCCCAGGAGGGGCTGAGAGCTGCTCTGAGGACTGCCCTGAGACAGCAAGAGGTGGGGGTGGGGAGGAGGCCCTTGGGATCCTCAGGGAGCCAAATCCAATGGAGCCTGCATGGACGCGACCCCTGGCGTTGAGAGACTGTGCTGGGGGCGCAGGAGAAGCGAGGGTGAGCAGGTTCCAGCAACTGCCCTCGATGCAGCTGCCAGTCCTGAAACCCTCAGCTACCCTGGGATCCGCCTTCCTCAAGTCCGCAGATTTCTCTCTTTTCTCGTTGGGCCGAAAAACTGATATTCCATCCCAATAACACGCAAAGTGCTCTCAGCGTGCCTGGGGTCCACAAACTCTCCGAAGAAGAGATGAAGTAAAGGTTTCGTGTATTGGGAATAACTCCTCCATGTGCTAACGCTCCGGACTGCGAGCTTCAAATCCGCTTCGAACCTTCGTGACTGGCTGGAGCAAGGCTGGGACAAACAGGATGTCAGGAAACTGCACCGAAGATATTTCAATGTCAGCACAGAGAAGACTCTGAGATCCAGACGCTGTGGATGTGACTTCTGGGTCACCCATGTGGATTGTGATATTGGGGGGCAGTGGGGAGTGGAGGGCGGAGTGATGGAGAAATGGAGGATCCTGGAAACTTGTGTACTCAGAGGGAAGGAATGGGGATGGAATTATGGGCAGGAATTCTTCAGCTTCGTTGATCAAGTGGGAAAAGGGGGAAGCTCCTCCTTCTCCACCTCTTCTATCCTCTGCATCTCCTTCCTCCTGCCGCAGACAGGAGCCCTGAGCTCTACCTTTCTGGCTTGGTCAATAGCTCCAGGATGGGTCATGACTGCTGAGACTGACTGGCAGGTTTCTATGACTTTCCTGCCACGGAGACCCCAAGTCATCTCAGTGGCCGTCTTGGACACCCATAGCCCTTGTGTGTGATGGTTGCTTTCAACCCAAAACCGGGCTCTAGAAAACCCAGATCTGAGCCACCGAGAGGAATCACTACCTTTTCAATGAAGCCTGTGACAGATATAAAATGCTGTAGAAACACTGTTTAGCACCATCTTGCCCTAATTGCATGAATCAGAAGAGTCCTGGGTACCATTATAAATTACCTCTTATTGTGCATCAATAAGCTTTACAAGATAATGGGGATGGAGTAGTGATGCTATTGAGTTTTTTTTTTTCCTCCTTTCTCAACTTTCCAAATCTTTACAGGCTTTGTGACATTACTGCCTAGCGCAGTAGTAAATGATGTATGAAATGAAGTATTGCTTTCCCCCAGCCAAGCAATGGCTTCACCATCATTGCTTCAGTCTTTATTATTTGAAGTTGTGTTTGGGTTGGCTACAGTCAGAAAAGCCCATTGATGTTTTTTTTTTTTTTATTTAAAAAAAAAAAACTACACCATGAAGGAAGGTGGGAAAGAAGGAAAAAAAGCAAGAATGATTTGTATTAATAGAATAAGAGAAGTAGACTAAGTTTTTACAATACCAAAATATTGGTTTGAACTTACTTTTCCCTGACGTTTTGAGATTGTCTAAGCACAGAGAAGACGTCTCCTGCACCACCGTTCCACACCCTCCCAGCTGGGGCTCACCCAGTCTGTCGTGGGCACAGCATCTCATCGGATGGATGGTTTATTGCGTTGGGGAAAAACGCATGTAGACCTGGTTATATTCACTGTTTAGTAAAATATCACAAAAGTCTGTAACTATTGGTCAAGATACCAGAAAAATCCGGTCTTTTCCACGAGGTCTTCTCCATCAGTTGTTAGTCCATGGTGGTTCTGACCCTCTTTCAATTCTTCCTGCAATTGTTGTCTGCTATGGACTGAATATGTATTCCCCAAAATTCATATGTTGAAATCGTCATCCGCAATGTGATGATATTAGAAGGTGGCCTTTGGGAGGTGAGTAAGTCATGAGGGAGGAGGCCTTATCAATGGGATTAGTGTCCTTTGGGAGGTGAGTAAGTCATGAGGGAGGAGGCCTTATCAATGGGATTAGTGTCCTTATGAAAGAGACCACAGAGAGCTCAGCGGTGTCCTCGGTGTGAGGACACAGTGAGAAGACGGCTGTCTATGAACCAGGGAGCAGCCCCTCACCAGATATCGAATCTGCTGGAACCTTGATCTTGGACTTTCTAGCCTCCAAAATCATAAGAAATAAATTTCTGTTGTTTATAAGTCACCCAGTCTATGATATTTTGTAATAGCAACCCAACAGATTAAGACATTGTTCATGAGCACATAATTAACCTTTTATGATAATTTGTCCATTTCTTAATTATCTATATATATAATTTAGCTCTTTTTTTACATCATCATAATGCTATCTCTTGTTCCCTAATTATTAGTAGAAAGGTTCTTGGATCTACAGTCTGAGTTCAAATTCCAGCTTTGCTACTTACTAGTTGTGTAACTTGAAAAAATGAACTTCACTTCCCTGTGCCTGAATTTCTTATATGTAAAAACACATTGTAACATCTAATGTGTTTGCAAAGCTCTTTATTTTTTATATTATTTCAAACACACGTGCCTTTTCCTCTGTCTTCCTAGGCAGACTGTGAGCTTTGTGAAGTCGAGAATTATTTGCATACTTCTGGTATCAGTTGTGGAATCAAACACCGTGTTGAATGTTTGTTGATTGACAAGTGTTTCACCTTCCTTTTTTCTATCAGCTTGGATTTTAGACGGTGCATCCCTATAAGCTGGATAACACCAGAGTTACTAGAAACAACATAAAATATGTTCCCAAGTTCAATAAGCTAAAGCAATAGACCTAAATGACAAGCTCCATGTACCAAAAGAGGCCACACATTCATCTTTCTGTGTGATCAATTTTTGGCAGATGTGATACCACTTTTCTTGTAAAACAAGCAGTGATTTCTGTGTTCTATGTAATGGATGTATTCTATTTCTACATTTTGAATCAATGTGGGTTTTACCGGAGTTGACTAATAATAGCTGCATTTATTGAGTGGCTACTATGCATTGGTATGTGGATAAATGACTCTCGGGAAAGCAGTAAGCCCTGCGGTATTGCATTTGCTGATTTCCGTGGTGGAAATACTCTTGCCATGGCCAATTTCAAGCTACTGACGTGCTGCAACGGACCACAAGTGCTCTCACCTGCCAGCAGGACCTGCTTCTCCCACCTCCCAAACTGCGTCTGGTGCTACATGTGCATGAGCAATAATTTCCACAATAACCTCCAAGGAAGATATTCCTACCTGTGAAGGAACAGGCTGGGCAAATATCTTGCCCAATGCAACATAGGTAGCAAGAGGTGAATTTGGGATTTAAACCAAAGTCTACAGGACTCCCAAACCCACCACCTTTCCAGGATGCCCCACCATGGTGCATCAGTGGAAGAAGGCGGTGGCCCACCAGTCAGACATTCTGGCAGGACTGGGTGAACAGAATTGTCTCCATACAAAGATCCATGACTGCCCACAAAACCCAAACCCAACCTCGGAAGACATGAACATTCTCACGATCTATGAGATGGGAGGCCACTGGGTCAGTTCGGCCATTGTTATCTTGTTCATCGGGGACACATTCCCATGTGATGTCATCAGGTCAGTCACATGGGACCTACGAGAGTGTCCAGTGGCACCACGAGTGGTCAGCATGTGTGGAGCAGGGTGTGAGAAGACGCCTTCCGCACAGAAGGGCTCAGAGAGACAGACTCTTCTGCACTTTCGACAGCGGCTGGCCAGCCAAGTGTGTCAGCTTGCAGTGACCCTGTTGTGTGTGCAGAAAACGGCGCTTCCAGCACATCCCAAAGGGGGTTTCAAAGAAGTCCTGCAGGTTAGGGATCTTTCTTCCAGCAACTTCTCCCTGTCTGTAAAACAGGGAACAATAGGGTTCATCCCTCTATAACCCCCGGGAATTAGTGAATAAAGTCCCTAGAGGCTGTAAAATGACAAGAGGCACATAAACACATAGTGCTGTTGTCTTCCTCCTGTGACTTGGTTTTCTAGACATTGCACTTTGCTACGAGACCCAGATGGAACCAGAGCAAACCGAATAATTGCTCTCTGCACTTACTGTAGTTTTAAAGGGATCCTGCATTATGAAATAAGGGTAACGACAAAAATAGTCACACCTTGTGTTTTGGTATTGCCTTTCTTCCTAGGAGCTTGAAGCACTTTATAGACACAAGAAAAGTTGTTAACAGACAGAAAATTTATAGGGAAAAAAAAAATCAACTCATGTTGGAGGAAGTTATTCCATGGGGGACAATGGTTCTGTTATTCTCACAGATCGACTGGGAAACACAGTATCTATTTCTGGTCTAAACCGGGAATAAAAATGTCAAGTAGGAGAAGGATGGGAAGACTTGGGTCGGCAAGCAATCCAAGAAGGTCAAGGAAACCTCAAAGTCATTTACCTGGACACAGTCTAGACACAGTCTGGGGCAATTCGGACCCCAACGATCCTGTGACAAGAGGCTGCTTGGTGACCTGGGCGATTATATGAGGGAACAACTGCCCACTTTCTAGACTTTCTTTGGGGTGTCTCTCTGGGGTCCAGTTGGAGTCACTGCAGCAGATGCAGGGAGGTAGGGCTGGGACCCCGTCCCCCGAGCACCCATCCTAAATGAACTGCAGCCCAGCCCTGTGACCCACGCCCTCCCCTCAGCTCCTTACGCCTTCTGCATTTACCTGCCAGTCCTCACCCCAAATCTGCAAGTTCTGGACAACCAGCTGCAGATATCAAAAGCGTCTTTGATTGAGTCATAAGAAATCATCAGGCCAAAGCATTTAATGAGAGGCCACTCTGCAAAGCACAGTGCAGGGTAGCAACGGTGGGGAGTGAGACCAAGGGGGAGAGAAGGGGAGGAGAAGGGGAGAAACATTGATTAACTCAAAGGCAAGTGCTGGGGTTGTTACCTGCGCTATCTCATTTGACTCTCATCAAAAAACCCAGTGATAGAGGTATGGTTATCACCATGTTTAGATAAAGATGCAAAGGATCAGAGAGGTTAAGTAATTTGTCCAAAGGCTGTACAGCTCTCAAGTAGCAGAACCAGAATTAAAATCCAGGTCCATCTGGGTTTCTACTTCGAGAAGTTAGAGAGAGGAGCTGGGAGCAGGCTTCAAGAGCTGGCAGAGCGGTTTTCAAGACTGAGGTCAGGAGTCAGAGGTTGGTTGTGAGGTCATGGGAAACTACATCCCGGCATTGCAGGGAGGGAGACTGGGTCTGAGAGGCACTGCAGAGAAAGATCTTTGGGGTTGGATTGTCTGTGGGAAATAAAAGGGAGAAAGTGTGAAAGATGATCCAAGGCAGTGGGTTTTTTTTGTTTTTTGAGACAGAGTCTCATTTTGTCACCTGGGCAAGTGGCGTGGCATCAGCCTAGCTCACAGCAACCTCAAACTCCTGGGCTCAAGCGATCCTTCTGCCTCAGCCTCCCGAGTAGCTGGGACTACAGGTGAGCACTACCACGCCCAGCTAATTTTGTCTATTTTTAGTAGAGACAGCATCTTGCTCTTGCTAAGGCTGGTCTCGAACTCCTGAGCTCAAGCGATCCTCCCATCTCGGCCTCCCAGAGTGCTAGGATTACAGGCGTGAGCTCAGGGCAGTGGGTCTTAATCCTTGCTGAGTTAAGGACCTCTTGGACATTCATCGGAGAGGAGGAGCTGTGTCCCCCAGAAAATGCACACGTCCCACTCACAAACATCAACATCATTCCAGGGAGTTCCTGGGTTCAAGATTAAGGATCTTTGACCCGTGAAGAAGCCTAAAAGAGCAAGAACATTGGCATCCTGTGTTTGTGGCTTATAGGATTGTCAAGACAACTGTACATTTCTTTCCAAAGAAGAGAGATCTCCAAAATTAAAAAATTAAAATCTTATTTATTTTAACATAAGAGAGGGGTCTCCTCTTTTTCTGTGTATCTTCTGAAAATCTGATAGCAGGACAACCACAGACGCCACTAAGGATCACTTCACCAACCTCCATGGTCTTCCAGGTTCGCAGATACCTGTTTGAAAAAACAGTACAAATCGCAGTTAGTGGAGCAAAGACATTTGGGGGGGCAGGCCAGGCGTGGTGGCTCACGCCTGTAATCCTAGCACTCTGGGAGGCCGAGGCGGGTGGATTGTTTGAGCTCAGGAGTTTGAGACCAGCCTGAGCAAGAGCGAGACCCTGTCTCTACTAAAAATAGAAAGAAATGATCTGGAGAGCTAAAAATATATAGAAAAAATTAGCCGGGCATGGTGGCGCATGCCTGTAGTCCCAGCTATTCG
>CM052455.1:3847762-3864109 GCA_028533085.1 Varecia variegata | reverse complement strand
AAGGACACTCCACTTCTGAGAATGAAAAGGGAACCGTGCGTAATTACGTGAGAACAACAGTGGAGAACAAGACTCTGCTCCAGCTGGCTGGGATGCACGTCCCCCGGCTATGACTTGTGACCACAAAGAACTGAGTTGTCATCTAGCCTTTTAATGCACCGAATGAGGAAGGGAAAGTCCCCAGCCCCTCAGCGTCACCCCGGGTCTCCTTTGTGTCCCTCTGGTCCTTCCCTGTGTCCTGGAGTCTCATGGGTACCATTTTCCTAAAGGTCGAAATTCTCCCTCACCTTGTTTGCATCGAATGCCAGCAGAGGATGCTTGTCTCAACTCTCTCTCCTGCTCACGCACAGCAGGGCGTCAGCCGTCTAGTGGGCGAGCCTGCTCCTACTGACACTGCTCCTCAGTGGCTGACCATGGGCGTTGAAAAAACCTCTGCAGCAGGGTACTGCTCCCCATGATCTGCTTAAATGTCGGCTCCCACGCCCCGAGGGGGAGCTGAGCACACCACAGCTGAGATCAAAGCCAGAGCTTGCTGTGCGTCTGCAACTACTCGGAAGCCCCTTGCGTTCACCCATTCAGCAGAAGCGACAGTAAGGGACTTTGCAGAGATGAGCACTTTCTGCCACTGGTTTTCTCTGGCCCTCATCCATACACTGAAACTGTGTCTGCTTTGTCACCTCTGTGGCCCCCACCCCCGGGCTCAACCACAGTGCCAAATGACCCGGAGGCCTGACCTCAGCACCAGACGCCCCAGCTTGATGTGCAACTTCGGTGCCATGGCTGACCACGCCGACACCCCCTTCCCAGCAAAGTCGCTCTCCTCCTCCCCCGGGGTGTGACTCAGCTCGCGGTCACGCTGCACCCTTTCCCCGCCGTATTCCTACCAGCTCACGAGGCATCTGCCTTCCTATGGTTTTATCCAGAACGGTGGGTTTTTCATCTCATCCTTCCAATGCCTCGGTTGTGCCTACCACTTGTGTATTATAGGGATGAATGGCGTGCTGTGTGACCATGGGCCAGTTGTTCACCATCTCTGGGCCTTCTCTTGGCTCTATAAAATAAATACAGTACTGCCGACCTATCTCCTTTCCAGGATATTTATGCAATAACGTATCCATTGGAACACAATGTTCTAATGTGGAGATATTTATGCAATAGCGTATACATTAGAGCACAGTGTTCTAATGTACACGTTATCGCATAAATATCTTGGAAACACGGTGTTCTAGCATATACGTTATGGCTTAAACATCTTGGAGATGCAGAGGCCAACAACAGTGCTTGACAATAAATGCAGTGTGCTGAGAGCTCCTCTTGGAGAACTTGAAAGGGGACTTTTCTGTCTGTGATGAAAGAAACGGAAGGCGGCTGTGCTCTGCGCATCTGAGCCCGCTGGAGCCCTGCAGGAGCTGGGGAGGGGGAGGAAGGAACTTGCTGGAGGTCTGAAGGTGAAGATGTCTTGAGGAGAGGGCTCGACCAGACCCCGACCCTCCTCTTTGCGGGGGCCCCGTGCCCGTCTGCGCGGTCTGTGCAGGCTGCCCGCCCACCGCGCCAGCCAGCGAGGGGAACAGGCTCCCCTCCTCAGCCGGGCTCCTGGCGCCGCAGATGGAGCTGGGAGGTGGCTGCTTTTAATTACAGGCTCTCCTTTCCTGTTTTCCATCAGCGGCCAGTTTCTGAGTTTCCCGCACCCTCTGCTGATTCCCCAAAGCAATTTTTGTGAGTACCCAAACTGTCTGGTGTAACAATGGAGAAAGCTGTCATTATATGAGCTGCGTGGTAGCTTCTGCTGGCTTCCCAGACATTTGGAGGTTGTCGCAAAGGTGGCCCGCAGGAGCCTGGTGTTGGCCTTCTGCTTCCCATGCCACTGGCTCTGCTAGCATACATTGAGTGCCTGCTGTGTACCAGGATCCCAGATGAACAAAGATGGTCTCAGCCCAAAGAAGCTCTTAGGTCTAGAACCATGACAACGATCACAGTCACCGGGACAGAGGTGCGGATGGAGCACCCCAGACACAGAGCAGGAACGAGGAGGAAGCAGTGAGGGAACATCTGGCCCAGTGGGTTGCACCAACCTGGGCCTTGGAAAGAGAACACGGCCCCACCAGGCTCTGATGCCCGGTAGAACCCACTCCCACGCGTGGCTTGTGGAGCCCACCTTTATTCAGAACACAAGAGACTCCGGAAGGGCCGGCAGATTTAGCAAACAAAAATACAGGATGCCCGGTTAAATAGGAACTTCAGAAAAACGACATGCAATTTTTTAGGGTAAGTATGTCCTAAATATTGCATGGGACATACTTTTTAAATATAACATTTAAGAAATATTTGCAGCCGGGCACGGTGGCCCACGCCTGTAATCCTAGCACTTGGGAGGCCGAGGCGGGCGGATTGTTTGAGCTCAGGAGTTCAAGACCAGCCTGAGCAAGAGCGAGACCCCGTCTCTACTAAAAATAGAAAGAAATGATCTGGCCAATTAAAAATACATATAGAAAAAATTAGCCGGGCATGGTGGCGCATGCCTGTAGTCCCAGCTACTCAAGAGGCTGAGGCAGTAGGATCGCTTGAGCCCAGGAGTTTGAGGTTGCTGTGAGCTAGGCTGACGCCACGGCACTCACTCTAGCCCGGGCAACAGAGCGAGACTCTGTCTCAAAAAAAAAAAAAAAAAAAGAAATATTTGCCCTAAAAAAATATGTATTGTTTATCTTAAATTCAAAATTTAACTGGGCATCCTGTATTTTATCTGGTAGCTCCCGTCTGAGGGCAACAAAGAGCCCTGGGCCACAGACCAAAAAGTCCACTGGGCTCCGTGGAACGTATCATATTTTCAGGAGAGCAAATCAGGAAGAAGAACGAGAAAGATGGCTGTCTCATGTCACCAGGGTAGAAGAAGAAACGATTCTAAATCCTAACAGCATCCACAGCATAGGTACATGGGCATCTTTTAAAAGATCAGCATCCAAGGGAAATTGACGGAGATGGTCCCAGGCCACCAGGGCCTGTCAGAGAAACCTGGTCCACCCAGAAGTTAGTGGCTTAACCAGGAAGGACGAAAGTTGGTAGCCCCCATGGGGGACCCGAGCATTAGGCCAGTAATTCTAATTCCATTTGAGTATTTTGATCCACCATTCCTGTAGTGATCTGTTTGATGCCTCCCCTAGCTCTAACCCAAATATGTGTTATGTGGCTTCCATGATTGTTTTCCGTGTAGTGCAAGATGTGGCTTCCATGATTGTTTTCCGTGTAGCGCAAGCTTAATTTTATTTGAGAACGGTTTAAGAACATAGACACTCCTCAGATGTCAAAAGAACAAGATTACGAATCTCTGCCCTGGGAACTGGACAGTTCTAGGAGATTCAGCGAAGGAGAGACACGGCTGGGAACCGAGACAGAGGTCAAGGTCTCCGGCACCGAGGGTCGCTTTTTGCAGGAAGTGGCTGGGTAGAGTTTGGAAGAAGAGACCCAAGGTGCGTTAGCCGGGGCTTGGGGGCAGCCGGGACACAGCCTCTCATTGCTCAGGAGGAAGAAGGTGCAGCCTGCTCTTACTTACGAAGCTCTTGTTTGGAGTTCGAAGATCTCTTCCAGGTTTGCTCTTACGTAAATTTCAATTCACGACGCACTTGGGCCCACATGTGTTGCAAACCAGGCCTGATATTGTAAACCCTCTCCACTCACAGAGCATTTTGTACCCTCCCTTTGTTCTGCGCTCCAATTTCCCACTTCACAAACCCAGATCTGAAGACTCGCACATGGTTGGTGGGGAAATGCTGCTTGAGTGGTTCTGAGAGGCTCTATCTTCCTTCTCCCCCCTGCCCAGCTCCGGTTTCACCTCGGATATCAATTATTGGCTTTTACATAAGAAGCCTAATGCATTTTCAAAGCGGGCAGATCACCCTCCCATGTTTTGACAGTTCGGCTTTGGTTGAAACATAATTAAACTTTTTGAAAACAAGGGCTTTGAAACTCAATCCTCACACTGTTTACACGTTTTGGTTTTTTTTTTTTTTCCCCCTTCTGCGTTCAGTTTTTACTTGCTGCAGTACAATTAATTCGGCTTCACTTTCTGCACTCAAAACAAACACTGGTTTTTAAGCAGTCAGCTCTCCTAGCAGCACTGCAAAGCTGAGAGTGGAAAAAATAACTTCTGAAACAGGATGGGCTTTTGATGATACCTCCTTATGACAGACACAAACCACCGCTGGTGAGTCACCCGCATTCTGTGCATACCCCCTCTCGGAGGAGCAGGAAGTGTGGATATTTTAAACCCTTGAGGCAACGAGAAGTTTTCAGATGCATCTGTAGGCGCGCTGGCGGGCACCCCAAGCCTGCGGGCACACCGTGGCCTTCCTAAGTGTGGCCTGAGCACATCTGCAGCCCCGGAGCGGTGCACCCAGCCTTCTGCCAGCCTCGCTTTGCCCGTTCTTCTTGTCCTGGCTTTGCTTTCACTCCAGCGAGCCAAGTCTAAAAAACACACAGCTACAGAATTTATAAAATCAACAAAAACTTAAAAAAAAAAAAAAAAAACACCAACAACCACAATCGGAGGGGGGCGGTTGGTGGAGGCAGGCGGGGGACAAGCAGATGGTGCCACAAGATGCCCTCGGGTGGCTCACTGGGGACAGGGCCCTGTGGCTCTGTGGCCAAAAGGCAATAAATAAGTCAAGGCCCAGCGGTGCTTTCACTTCTGACCCGTGTCGTCACTGGAGGCCATGTGTCCCCTACTCTTCTCTTTCCCTATCTCCAAAGGCCAAAAGAACAAGTAGGAGAAAAACAAGGGAGCAAGAGAGAGAAGGAGTTGAACTGAAATGAAATGACTTTAGATGAAAGATTTAAAAAAAAAAAGGTGGGGGGGACTTGAGGGCAGTGAGCCAGATGTTGCCAGGGGAGAAGCCATAAATCCCAGCCTTGTTTGGTCAAGGCAGGAGGCCCAGCGAGGACGTATTCCAGCTCTCGAGGGCAGGGAGCCCCCGGGGGGAGGCAGCGAAAACGCCCAGGACCCGTGCTGGGGGGGAAGACTTCAGCTTCCTCCACGCGGAGGGAAGTCTTTCCAGAACACCGGCCGCTGACATCACCAGGGGTGACCGGGAGGGCCGTGGATTCACGCAAGGCTCCACTCTGCTCTGACCTGTTCATCATTATTGGCCGTTTTCTTAAAGACATGGAGTCACTTGGGAAATGGAACGCCAGCCTTGAGCATTTTTTAGTCCAATAATGTGTTCAGACTCATGAACCGGCTGGGAGCTGTAGAAGCCACGAAAGTATCCCAAATGTCATAGAGCACTTCTATGGTTACCGATGCCAGCCGCCTGCAAGCCTCAGCAGAGTCGAAAGAGTTCCTTGGTGGAAGAAAATCGTGGGTTTCAATAAGCAGCTCCAGCAGAGGCCAGGCTGCCTGCACTCCTTGGCACGTGGCCCCTTACTCCACCTTGAAATCCATCGAGGTGACATCTGTCTGGGCCTGTCTTCTGCAGTCACCCCCTCTGACTCTCCTCTTCTGTCTCCCTCTTCCACTTTTCAGCATCCTGTGACCGCACTGGGTCCACCCTGAGAAGCCTGGCTCATCTCCCTGGCTAAGGTTTCCCCACGAGCATCTTTAATTCCTTCCGCAGCCTTCACTCCCCTTTGCCATGTAACCTGACATGTCCCAGGTTCCGGTGGTCGAGATCTGGGTGTCTTTGGGGGCCATCATTCTGTTGAGGCTCTGTGGTGTCCTTTGTCCCTGAGTCTCACCAAACACCGAGACAGTTCCCTGGAGGTCACAACCATTTATTTGTTAGAACATACGACCGGGCAACAGCAGCTCTGTACAGCAGAAATATAGTCAAATAATAATGTAATTAATGATACACATTTACTGTCTTTTAGGCATTGTTGTAAACCCTTCCTGTGCACTAACTCATTTAATCCTCGTGACAGTTCCATGAGGTAGGCAGTGTCACCAGCTCCACCGTGCAGATGTGCAAAATGTGCAGAGTGTGTGGTTGGCAACGTGCGGAGACGGGGTTAGAATCCAGCCCTCTGGCCCAGGCTGCAGACTCTCAACTAATAGGATTAGAAAAATGCAGGGGCACTGCCCTCCAGGTACCAAGGACAAAAAGTAAAGGCAAAGTGCCTTCTGGCCCCTTGTCCCCCATCATCCTCCTACGGAGAGAACTACCCCCTGTGTTATTCAAAGGCCCCGCACAGCAGGAAAGGATGAGTCATAACCGTCTGCTCACCCTGCTGGCCTCGACACCGTCCAGATCTTGACCACATGAAGTTGAGCTTCCACCTAAGAGTTTGGAGGAGCCAGAAACACGCCAGCCTCGCATGCTCAACTGAGGCCGTGACATTACAAGGCCGGTGCCAGTGAGTGCGTGGAAATCATCTTGCTGTTGTTTTCTGCGAGTGGAAAGGATGTTCTGCAGAGGAGAGGAAGCAGAGTGTCACCAACTGGAGCGTGGGCCTACCCTTCAAGGGACCCTGGAGTCATCTGATGGAAGGGGAGAGGAAGAACTCTCGCAGGAGGAAGTTGGCTACTCATTTGTGCCCCGCTCAATAGTCTAACCCTGTGCAAACCAACAAGTTGGCCTCTGCAGGTGGGACCACCCACCCACCTATGGTCCATTTGACTTTTCCCAAATGACAGAGGGAGGGCAGGGCCAGAAACCTGTTTTGGGGGGTTGCTGTTCCAGAGCTCCTTGGCTGTTTTAGGATTCATTGCTTCCTTGCTCCAAGGTGCAATGGCCAGGCCACACTTGGCAAGATGAGCTCTAAACAAGAGAGCGTGAAGGGCCAGCTCACAGCTCCTCAGGGCCCCAGGGAAGTAGGGTGGAGAGAACCTCAACCGCCAAGTTCCGCAAATTTCACAAGGTTATTACAAACCCCAGAAGTGCTGTTGGGTTGCTTAAAAACGATTTAATTTTTGCAATCTCCCAAAGAGAGAGGGTGCCCCCGAATGAAAACCGATGTTTGAAAAATCATAGCTATGAGGATGAAAGACGGTTCTTCCCCAGGGAGGGGAGCGAGCAGGTGCGGAGAAGCACCCAGTGTCAGAGCTGGAGGAGACCTTTGCTCGGACGTCTGAGTCGTAGGGTGCCAGTTCCCACGATGGGGTCGATCCTCCCATTAAGTAACCAGAAGGGTCACCTTCTCAAGATTCGCCTAGAGAGCTGAGTCTCGTCAGAACCCTGAGCAGGACGAGGGAATGGGAGGCCTCTTGCTAGAGCGGAGCGAGGGTGAGCTTCGGCACCCGACAGGTCTGGGTTTGAGTCACAGCTCAGCCACCTACGCTTGCCTCGTACCTTTGTTACTTAACTTTAGCAGACTGAGCCTCAGTTACCCCAAGTGCAAACTGGAGATGAAGGGCACTGGCCTGGCTTGGTTGTTGGGATGCTGAGATGAGGCAGGTGTGCTGCTGCGACTGCACAGATTATCTGCTGTGACAGCTGGTACCCGTGGGACCTTGACAATGATTGATGCTGTCACTGTTGCCTTTCATGTCATTACTGCTAGCATGAATATCACCATCACGGCCTCTCCCGGCCTGCAGGCCAGGGCCCTGTGAGCACGAACACTCCTCACGCGATTCCGCCAAGTCCAGAGGGTAAAGGATGGAGTGCCTGGAACGTTATCCACTTCAGAGCTCTGCTCGGGTCTAGCAGTGGGGTACAAACACGAGCTCCCATTACAGCTTGTATGTCCCTAGGCACGGGGACATACCAGCCTCAGCAGGTGACAGAGCTGTATCTGTAGCACCTGCACCTCCTCAGAGCCTCTCTCTTGTGCCTGTCGCGTCGTGGGAGATGCAGAGTGCAGGACTTCACCATATCTCACCTGGACAGCGACAGGTGCCCAGAGGAGAGACGCGGACCCCCGTGGCCAGAAGGTGGGCCAGGTACAGCTGTGACTCACTGACTGAGAGCCGACTGATGGTCACGCAGCCAGTGACACCCGGTGGGGGCTGGGACAGGCATCGACAATGTGCCAAAGGTATTCCTCTCCAAATGACTTTGCTCAAATCAAAGGCTTAGGGCACATACCCCGGCCTCACGTTTTGTAGTTGAGTCCCAGCCAGCTGTGTTGACGGAGTCATTGTTTCACAGACTGGGATGCTTGGTTTCCTTGACGTCGTTCAGATCAGCTGTGTTTCCCCGGCACAGCCCGAACG
Organism: Varecia variegata; assembly: GCA_028533085.1. Lineage (NCBI taxonomy): Eukaryota > Metazoa > Chordata > Mammalia > Primates > Lemuridae > Varecia > Varecia variegata. Next base: position 3,855,963 of record CM052455.1, on the reverse strand, counting down.
CACAGGCAGGCTGGGTGTTGTCACCAGGACAGCCTCCCCAGCCTGCAGGCGTCATCGCTGGTTGCAGGGCAGCCTCTGCAGATGGATTCGGCTGCTAACGGGAGTGGGCAGGGGAGGCCAGCTACGTGGGGGCTCGTGTGGGGAAACCAAGTCATTCCCGGATGGGCATGATTGGCACACTGACCTCTCACCCAGGTGGCAGATGAGACGTCTGCAGGCAGCCATGATTTGGGCCTGCAATAAACAAGTGACAACAGCCACTCCTGAGAGCAACTTGAATCACATGGAGCCACGAGGGTCTCAGGAGTCTGTTCCCGCTTGCTAAAAGCCTCTCCACCAGGGGCCGTGAAGACGCGGCATCCACCCCTGGAGTGCACACACCTGGAAGACGTTGCTCAGGTCCAGAAAAGGAAAAAGGCACCGTGTACCCACACTGCAGGCGAATCAGCCTGACGGGCCACTGAGCACGTGACAATCTCAAATGTCCACAGCCAGCTGTGCAAAGTGGAGACGAACAGAGAGTCCGAGTAGATCGTGACAACGGCAAACACAATGTGAGGCATGATTTTAAGAGTTTTGTGTACAAGTAACTCATTTAATCCTTAACTATGAGGTAAGTACTATTATCCCCACTTAGGAGTTAAGGCTTATCATTATGCCCGTTTTACAGATGAGGAAACTGAGGCAGGTTACAAAGCTGGTGAGTGATGCAGCTGGGATTTGAACACTCGCAGTCTGAACTCTGACCAGGGTCTGAGTGCTTCACCTTGACTCTAAGTCCAATCAATGCGGCACATCTTGCAAAGCAAAGGCAGCTAAAGATGTAACAACTGTCCCTTCAGCGGAGGGGGCAGGGGTGCATAGGAACCAGCACAGGGAAGGAAAAAATGCAAGTTTCTACGTTGCCTTCCCTCCCAGGAAATGCCTTCTTCTCTCTTATAGGGCCCAGTAAGGCTTTCTTACCACACCGAAATGAATCCCACAAGTGTTGGAAAGACAGAGCCGCCCCATCCTGTTCCCCCAAACACTGTCCCCAACTCTATTACGCAAGTGCCTATTACAGTGAGCTGTGGACGTCGCTCTTGTGGTCACAGTTTCTAACTGCAAACGAAAGAGGAAACCCACGTCAGGAAGGGCGCATCTTGCCAACCCCGCGTTCCGGGGTGCAGGACACCCCGAAACGCGGGCTGCACATTTGGAAAGAGGGGACCACTCCCGGTGGGGGCAGGGGCTGCCTCTTTGGGGGACGAGGCGGGGGGAGGGCGGAGACGGTGCTGAGACAGTCTGGGGGTGGGGGCCAGGCCTGGAAGGGCGCGAGGAAGGGAAGTGAGCGACCAGGGCTGACACCGGCTCCGGAAGTTGAACTTCACCCTGAAGGGCAGGGCGGCCGCATGCGGTTCCCAGGAGCCATTCTGCGAAAATGCCCGGGGTAGTTCCCTGTGCTCTCAGGGGGCCTCTCCGGCACAGAGCCAGGACCACAACCTGTCACCCCTTCAGCAAGACACGTTTAGTGCCACTTGCTGACCAGGGGGGCCGGTGGTCACTCACGCAGAACACGCGGGGAGCAGTCCCTGGAATTCCCACCTCTCACAATCGGAGTGTGTCTCGACTTGGGGTGGCGGCCACCTCCGGGCCAGGCCACACAGGAAGGCATCGGGTCCTCACGGACCCCAGCGATGCTTCGAGCTGATAGCAGGGGAGGCAAGGGACAGCCGGGGGTGGGAGCAGAAAGCAGATGTCTCAGCTTGACTCCCAGCTCCACATCTTGCAGACTAAGCCCATGAGCTCATCACCCTTCCTCAGAGAAGTGATAACAACACCTGCCCCACCGAATCTTATGGGTGTGACGTGAGATATTGGTTCGTTCACTCACTGAATATTCGAGAACGTGCTGTATGTCGAGCCCTAGAAGTGGAAGAATTTTGAGATCAGAAGAACACCCCATTGGGTAGATGGAAGAGGGGGTCTTAACTCAAGGAGCAGAGCTCCTGGGGGTGAAGGGTAGACTCGGGAGAGCCCTGGAGAGGCTGCACTCGCCCAGGGCCATCTGCCCAGGCAGCGAGAAGTGCAGGAACTGGGGGGCCTTCTACGTCCTTGGGGTGCCAGGTAGCCTTGCCTGTGGGAGACGACTGTTTACCTTGCCTTCAGGTAGTGTCTCCACCATCAGCCCCTGAGATCACAGATTGCACTGAAGAAAATCAAAATGTTTCACCCGAAAATATACTTCTCTGACCTATTTTGAGATGGCTGTGCGGAGAGCCAGCAAACAGAAGTCGCCCCGCAAAGCCGTCTTTCGTGGCAGAGATTTGCATCTGTAGAGATTCCGCTTGTCCAAATCTAGAAAAGATTAACTGAGAGTCTAACACGTTTAAAGGTCTGAAGGAAACACTGACCATCTGTTTTCTCTGAGGGCTGCTACCTGTGAGGTTTTATTGACATAACAAGACCACCCTTGCTAGCCAGGCCCGCCTCCCGTAACTTGTCCTTGCCCCTGTAACTCGCTTTGCTCCCGTAACCTGTTTGTGGCCATGCTGAGCCCCCCGATCTTCCTGTAACCTCAAGATGGTATATGAGCTTCCCATCCCATGGAGGGTTGTGGTAATCACCTGTCCCTTAAGCCTCAGCCACCAGCCCCAGAGAGGTCCCAGCTGCCACTCTGCATGCCTGGGAGCAGCGCCCGGGGCTGGCACAGGAAGACCCCCTGGCTGCCGCCATGTCCCCACCATCCTGACACAGCTCACCGAGCGGCCCCCAGCTGCAGTCGGAAGGCAGCCTGGTCGGACCGACTTCCTGCTTTTCTGGGACACCACCAGCCATGGCCGTCTTCTCCGGCTCTGAGTCGTAGCTTGGGGATGTTGGTGATTCAGAGGCTGACAGAGACCACTCCTTGGCAGAGGCACTGTCTCCCTTTCTCTGCTTTGGTCGCCCTGACTTCATGATGACTGACCAGGGACCTTCACATGACCCTGCATGCATCACCAGAAGAATCCCCAAACCCTGGTGTCTGGAGGTGACACCATGCCTGGAACACACCTCCCTCCCCAGGAGCTAGCGTGTCTTCTCGGGATGGTGCATGGCCACCAAGGAGCATGAGCCTGAACTCGGGGACACCGCACTCTTGTTGGGCCCGGACGGCCGTCCAGGACAGCGAAACTGACTCAGCCCCCCCAAGGGCCCGTGAGCCCTGTTCTTTGCCTGAAACGGAAGGCTGAGATCCTCCTTTTCACGACTCACCGGCTCTGGGACTTTGGGTGAAGCCCTGAACATTTTGGTGTCTCCAGTTCCTCACCTATAAAATAGGCGTAGCAACACTGCTTGTGAGATCAGAACGTGACCCTCTGTATGCAAATGCTGTGACATCACACGGAGACCCAGCAATGTAAACCATTGGTAGTATGTAAACCACCCGAGGGATGGGAAGGAGAAGGTGCTTATACCTATTTACGACACTGAATTCCTGGACTCTTAGCTGGTTTTGTATTTTCTGCCTCTCCCACAATAAGATGTTCACTTGTGACCATTCAGTCCCTGAACACGAATTTCCACCTAGACTACGAGTCCCTGGCTGACGGGAGCCCCACGTCCCCACGGCGCATTTCCAGGGAGGAGGCTAGAGTGGCCCAGAGGGACCAGCCTGTGTCAGGACAGCCACATTAAACACCTCTGGTCTCCACATTTAGAGCTTGGAAAAAATTAGCTGGAACCTAAAATGAACTGAACGTCGGCCCACGGAGGTTTCCGAGTAAATTGAAACTCGAATCCACACCGTGAGCCCAGTGCTGCTTCAACCTAGCGCTACTTACCTGCCGTGCTATGACGCATCAGTGTACCCTGGGAGGTGCGGGGCATGTAAAGGGCTGGTGACTTTGAGCAGGCTGGTGACATTTTGAGATCTATGGTGCCAGGCGCCATTAGAGGAATTCTACATGGATTGATTGTCTCTTCCGAGTAGGGGCTTCGAGCCAATGAAGGTCTTCCTGGTAGGGGTCTGAGAGAGGAGGCATCTTGGTGGTGTTGGGAAGAATATGGTCTTTGGAGCCAAATAAATATTGATTCAGTGTGGATTCTGGGAGACCCGTGTAGACAGGGTTTGGGTAGCAACCTCATTGAAAGCGCAGTGGCAGGGGATCGCATTTTCATTTTATCTCCTGCAGGCTCTTCCTATTTAGATTGCGGGTTTGTTTTACAGTAATTGTAGGGAAGAGGGGTTCTAGGGATGATGGCTGCAACTAAAGCCAACCCTCAAACTGCCCCTCGATGATGTCACTATCTTGATTCAGATTCTGCAACTACTGGCTTACCGTCTATGGGACTCTGGGAAAGTAACTTAGCATCTCTGAGCTACTGTTTTCTCATTTGTGAAATGGGAAGAATAATTCCACTCTGGCAGGGTTTTGGGGGGGCTTACATGGGATAACATATGGGAAAGGGTTTAGTGCAACACGAGCATGTAATAGGCACTCGACACACGCAGGGTTCTTTCCTTCCTTCTATTGCTGCTCCCAGACGTCTTGGGATCCTAATGAAGTATCCACATGAGCACTCAGATCTGGAGAGTTAAAAAAAAAAAAAGAAAGAAGTGAGATTTTTGTGGGGGCTTGCCTTTGGATTTTGTTGCCCACCAACGGGTGTGTTCCAAGATGGCAACACATCTGCCCTGCATGTCGTGAGCCGGGAACGCCACGCAGCTGTCCTCTTTGCAAGAGAGCTTTGCAGACTGAACTACCCAGGCAGCGCCAGTCCCGTGCATGGAAAAGTCTCCATGGCAAATGAATTAGGCCAGGAGTTCTCCTAATGTCTAGAAGCAGCAGAATCTTCCCGCGGTGAGATTCCGCCCCGCCTCCAGTTTTTTGGTTTTTCTTTTCCTCTCTCCCTGAACTCCTGGAGTCTGGACAAGACACAGAATGATGGAAGGAAGCGTTGTGAGCATGTGTCCCCAGAGCTGAGCTCCTTGCAAGGACCCTCCAGAGACTCCTTGTGGAATGGCGTTGGCAGAAAACGACTGAATTTGCTAATGGCTAAAACAATGAGCTCATTCATTCATTCATTCAAGCATTCATTCAAGAAGCGTTGGCTGAGGGAGGTTGAAAGCTCTCTGGGAGATGTGGAGATAACACATGACACAATCCCACTCCCTGATGACTTGTCCCAAATAACGAACCATGCTGTCTCAGTCTGAAATAGAAATCTGTAATGTTATCCTCTGGGAGCCCCAGGCCAGCGGGTTGCAGAGCCACGCCCACTGCACACTGTGTTTCCTTGCAGGGAACCAGACTCCGCCCCCCGAGAACGCAGGAGCCTGACTTCTGGCCCCCCACACCCTTTGGGGTACAGCGCTCAGCATCCCTAGTGAATGACGCCTGGGGAGTCCTCTTCACCACCTGCGTGTCGCAGCTTCCCGTGAATTAGTAAGGGGAATGAGCCATTTAAACAAAATTGCCTGCGAACACAGATGAGTTCAAGATCTAGGGAAAAAAAAAAAAAAGGGGCGCTTGGCAAGAACTGTTTGGGATTTGGCAGAGTCTGAAGCTCACGTTGTTTGATGCTTCCATAAACCAGCTGCTTCCGCCCTTGCCTGAACATCAGTCCCCAAGGGAGCCAGCCAGCCCCAGGCTCTGTAGGCAACGACTCCCTGAATAACACGCAACCTCTTCTGGAGGCCCCGTCCCACCAGCACGCGGCTCAGCACCCACCCAGAGCGCTTTTCCTCCCTTCTCACCATGGTTTCCCCAACGACAGACTCCACACGCTCACACGGCAGTAGAGTGTCAGCTCAGCGGAGCATGTTTCCTGTAGTTGACACAATAGATTCCTCCCCAGGGAGCACAGGAGTCATCTAACCTGGGATTTCCAGAAGCCCCTGCCTCTAGGGGCCCACTGGGGGCTGTGGTCAAAGCAGCCAGTCCTAAGGACCCTCCTTCTCTCTCACCGTGGGAAATTCCTCTGCAATTCCGTCTCCAGCCCGTTCTCTCCATGCGCACGCTACTTGCCTTATGGTGCCTGGAGGACCCCAAGCCAAAAATATATTCGCCCTCGTCTTCTCTGATTCCAGGGTTCCCTACCCTCTACTGTCCACCCCTAGTTCACAACCAGCTTGAAGGACACAGCCAAGACCCTACCTTGGTACTGGCCGTGATACTGCAGCAGAATGAGCAAACCCATGAGAGTTTTGATGTCATTAATCAAAATGGGATCAGAGGACTCTCGTAAAACTTTGTCAGGCTACGTGGGACCTAGCTAGCCAAGGCCTCCTAAGGCTCCAGGGCTGCTTCTGGAGGTCTGGGTAAGAATGAGGAAAGTAAGCCTTCCGGGTGCAGTTTGCAGACCCAAGCTGTGTGGTCTCAAAGCCTCAGGATCAGCGAGGAGGCCCCGGGCCAAAATTCTGGCTGAAGCTGTGGGCCCAAACGGATAGGCTTTCATTATGGTGGGGAAAAATGTGTATCAAGTACAGAGAGTGTTTGTTTTGGTTTTGGGAATATTAATATGGCTTAATACAGTTGTCTTGAGGGTCGGGAAGAATAACATACCCGGCACAGATCTTGGTACCCAGGAGGAATTCAATAAATGGCAACTGCTGATTTTCTCTCTCTCTCTCTCTGCACGGCGATAGATCCAGACCTGCCTGTGCTGGGCCTGTCTCCTCGGGAGCCTGGTGCATTTTGCAGAGAAAATCCGCCCTTCCCCCAGCTCAGCCACCTCGAAGCGCTGGCGGTGCCCCTGCACCTGTAACTGGGTCGTCTCTTACTTATCGCTTACACTCCGCAGCAGAAATCAAATGAGTGTTAATGGAGGGCTGGGTTAGTCAAAACTACTGCTCTTTTCTGGTGTGCTTTATTGGAGGGTAAGCCAATCCAAGCTTACCGCGGGTTTCGGTGTCACTGAGAGTGGCTGGCTTTGTGGCAGGGCTAGCATTCATTCCAGACAAAGCATCCCGAGCCGCAAGCTCACGTTACCGAATCACACGGAGAGGGCGCAGTCACAGGGGCCACACTGGGCATCTCTGGGGTGCTCTCCCTCGGAGGAGCTCAAAGGGCTTAAAGAAAACCCTTTCTTTATCTGGGAAGTATTATTATCTGGGTTTGACAGAGGGAGATACCGAGAGGTGAAGTGACCTGCTTTTAGACCACACAGCAAGAAGGCGGGGGGCTGAGATGGGGCCCAGGCAGGTGACAGGGGCTCCTTGGCCAGACATCACAAAGCAGAAAGCTGCTGGCGCAGAGCCTCTCCTCACCAGGCCCCGTGGGGGACTCGCAGAGGGGACCGAACTCAATAACAAAGACAAAGGCAGAGAAAATCTAAAAGCATCAGTCCGAGGGAAGGTGTGTAACGACCCGGCTTCTCCTGGAGAGACCAGAAAGCAGGACAAGAGTCTCGGGGAGAGGACATCAAGCTGCCAGATCTCCGTGCAGCAGATGTTTCGGCACCTACTGCATGCACAGAAGCACGCCTCGTGGATCGACCCCGGAGAGGGTCCTTTTATCACCTTGCTCCTCTACGACAATATTATTTTTAGTAACAGTCATGAAATGAAACAACAACAACAATGGATAGAAAAGAAGAGCAAACAGTGAAGTTTCTCACCTACTGACCTTTCTAAAGGTCCTGCCCATAAAATAAATAAATAAAAATTCAGCAAATATTACGGTATTTAAAAAAAAAGTAACAGATTAGTACTTTCACGTCTTAGTTGATGTATTATTTTTTTAAGGAAAAACACTTACAGTTACACACTGGTCTCTTGGAGTCGTGAGTAATGACATTATGCTTTCTGTTTTGAACACAACTTCTTTAATTTGACCATGACCTTGCAAAACTGATCTTCACGTTTTCATGTTCCCTTGACTGGTATGGCTAGATTTGTCCATCTGCTTTTGTTCTGGGTTAGTAAAAAAAAAAAAAAAAAAAAAAACACTGCTTAATCGTTTTAATTTTGAGCTGGGTACGGTGGCTCACACCTGTGATCTCAGTACTTGCCAGGGTTGAGGTGGGAGGACCACACTATGACCCAGGAATTCCATGCCTGGCATATACCACACAGAAACGTATGCACTCAAAGACACATACAAGAACATTCCAAGCAGCATCATTTACAATAAGGCCAAATTAAAATCTACCCACATAACCAGCAGCAGGAAAATGTATAAATAAATTGTGGTGCAATCATACTATGGAATTTTTTACGGCATTAAAAATGAGCAAAC
>CM052455.1:3830624-3847262 GCA_028533085.1 Varecia variegata | reverse complement strand
CACTCTCTTCTGCAACCTAAGCTCTCCCCTTCCGACTGCAGAGCTGGAAGTAGTTGAGAAGTCAGGGGAGAGGGACTGAGGGATATTTATCCACCTAGACAGCAACGGTCGAGTCTTTTCCTTCCTTGTTCTCAAACTTTTCTGCACATACTGAGGACATTGGCTGTTGACACATGAAACATTGAGGTGACCTTGTCTACGTTCTCAGCACCTTATTTGGGTGAATGTGCCTTTTCAAAATCAAGATGTTCTGAGGGTTTTTTTTTTTTAATAAAAAAATATGAAAATATCCCCAAACAGAAAGGAGTACTGAGGGTAACCATATAAAAACAATTTCAGCTGAGAAAAATAACCCAATCCCGCCGAGTCCCGAGGAGAACCTTGGTTTCCCAGGGACGTTAGTGCAGTGCCGAGCTCCGAGCGGTGGGTGGGATGAGGAAAGCTTGTGCTCCGTCCAAATAAGCAAACATCCTCCAGGATCCAGCATCCGTGCCCCACATGCCGTGGTTCCAATTTGCTTCCTGTTTTTGGGCCTCCCAGAAATACATTTCACAGGCTCTTTATTTTCATCTCCCCACCTTGAAAAGCACAGATTTGCAAGTGTGGGGATCTTCGCGGGGAGACGACAAATCCGGCAGGCATTCGAGATATTTGGGCAAGAAGAAATGCATCTCATCGGAAATTTTCCATTGCCAGCACTTTTTTTTTTTTTTTCAATTCCCAAGATAGATGGGTTTTTACTTATAGGACTAAGGGCTCTATTATTTTTCAAATACTTTGCTACTTCTAAGGAGCCAAGAAAATTGGTCATGCACCTGGCTAGCTGAGCCAACCTCAAAAATCTTCTGACCTTAACGAAAAGGCCCTGATTTTTCCTTGCCTTTAATAAGCGTTTCTTCTCTTCTTTCCAGCAGTATTCAGGGTATGGGGTGGGCAGGCAGGGTGCCCCGTTTATGCAGACGGGCAGGAACGCCTAATTCATCAGGATTCTTCCCACTGCCCCCCATGCAAAAGTCTGTACTTCAGACAGGACCCCCGGGAGGGGGAGCAGATGACTCAGGACCCCGTCTCCAGGGGTTTCAAGAGCAAGTGCATTATAATGTGGATTTTAATGTTCACATAGATACGTGCGAATATCTGTATGTGTTAAAAGACCAACTCCTTAGAGGGCGTTGGAAGGTAGCAGGAAAGCTAACTCAGGTGGAAAACATTTCCTTGCTCTATAGATGCCTCCAGTATGTCTTCCGGAGCCTGAGAGGGAGTCGCAGGGATTTGGAGCGTGGCCGGGAGACAGAATTCGCAGCTCTCTTTCCCAGGGAATGCACCGCAGCCCCTCAGGCTGGAACAGGCAGGTGCTGCGAAATCCGGCTGACAGGTCAACTTCAAGGTGATCTGCTTGCTGAGTCTTCTCTCTTTTCAGCTAAGCTCCCATCACACCCCTGGTGCCTGCTAAAGGTAAATAATTATGACGAAGTGTATGAAGCAGGAGGGTCTCAACACACCTGTAATTACTACCCAGCAAGTCCCTGCAGAACCTGGGAGTTTCCCAGAGAGCCAGTGGGGCGATTTCTGGAAAGGACAAGTCAAGGTGGCTCCTCTGGACAAGACTGAGCTGGAGGAACCAGGATGAAAATTGATATAACTGGACAGATGTTTTGGTGCTTGGCGGGAAGATTCGGAGTCAAAGTTCCCAGGCGCCTAAGCTGATAGAAACCTGGTTGAAATGCCCACATACGTCTAAAAGTGTCTCAAAAATAAAGAAAGCCTAATTGCCTTAGAGTGGCACTGTCTCAAAGAAACAGAGTGTCAACCACACATGTCAGTTTAAATTTTCTAGGAGTGGAGGGAAAAAAGAAACAGGTGAGATTAATTTGAATAAGACAGTTCACTCAATTGACCTAAAATATTATCACTTCATCATGTAATCAATATAAAAAATTGCTTGTGAGATAGTTTACTTTCTTTTTTTTTTTTCATACTAAGTCTGAAAATCCAAGTGTGTATTACATTTACAGCACATCTTAATTTGCCGTGTTTCGGGTACAAATAGCTACCCACGTGGGCTTGTGCGCCATATTGGAGAGTGTGGCCTTAGAGGTTGAAGTTTCCACCTCTTGGAGAGAGCCTGGTCCACGGTAGACATCCCATGAACATTTCATATAGCATGAATGAACTCGTTATGTGTGAAATTGTCTTTGATTCTAAAAATACTAGCCCTCTTCATAAAATCAGAAAATGAGAATTTCTGAACATCTCTTTTGAATAGTACCAAGCAGACTTGAAGCCCAGACTCGGTGGATACTTCCACGTGCTGATAACAGCAACCAAAGTATGGTGACTTAGGTTAATAATTGATTGCCCCTCACAGTGGAAAAATAAATAAAACCAAATTCTCACTGCTCCACCCCTTAGGGCCACTCACCAAAGTGCAGATGCACATGTGTTCCTACACTCTGGCCACTGGGCACAGACTGCCTTCAAGGACAGCACAGCCCAGTGACAGCCAAGCAGCCCAAAAATGCCTAAAGCTGCCACGCAACGGGCCGGCTGACAAGGACACGAATGCCTCCCTGATAGGAGGCTCCACCTGGGTCCTGAGCAGTGACCAGGAGTTCCTCAGGGAGGCAGGCAGGAAGGGAGCATGCAGGCAGAGGAAGCAGTAGGTACAGAGGCTTGGAGCCACCACACAGGGCAGGGACGCACAGGACTTTAGAACCATTCCAGAACAGTCCCCAAGCCTAGAGGGCCCCATCCTACTGTGAGGACAATCTAGAGCAGCGCTGCCTGACCCAAATACAGTGCAAGCCACATAGGTGACATTTTTTAGTAGCCACATTGAAAGGGTCGAAAGAAACAGGTACGATTAATTTTAATGACGTTTTATGTAACCCACTTTGTCCAAAACACTACCATTTCGATGTGTGCGCCCTCTCGTGTTCTTTTTTACATAAGTCTTCCCAGTCTGGCGTGTAACTGACACTTAGAGCACATCCCGATTGGGACCGGCCACGTTGGAACTGCTCCGTAGCCACACGTGGCAAGTGGCAAGCACGTTTGGCCGCACCGGGAGCGGGCTAGAGATGAAATCAGAGGTAAAGTCGCGCAACGTTTCCTTGGGGCCGGCAGACAGAGCCAGGCACTGTCACCCTCGAGGGAACAGGGGGCAGCCAGGCGCTGTCACCCTCGAGGGAACAGGGGGCAGCCAGGCACTGTCACCCTCGAGGGAACAGGGGGCAGCCCCTTCTCGCACGTGCACGGGACAGTGTCTGTGTGACTACGAAACGGAGCCCTGAGGGACACTTGCTGAATTTTGCCAAGTGCCTGGATACCCGAGTGCACCTGTGGGCGGGGGGAGGCGGGCAAGTCCGGGGAAGTCACCCTAGGTCACCAGGGCGCCTCCCCGTCCCTGCCAGGGAGACGGCACCGGCTGCCTAATGTGGCAATGTTTGGATCTGGGGCAGAGAGGCGAACGGGCCCGCGGGGAGGGGCAGGGTGGCCATAAGCAGCCCCCCAGGAGACGACAGTGGGCAGCCCTGCACTCGCACTTGCCAAGACCCCAATATCTTTCCTAGTAAGGCTGGTGGTGCCTGAGACCCCCCCCCACTCCGAAGAGCAGCCTCTTCCCTCCACCCCATCTTCTGGGGAGCAAGCCTGAGCGAGCAAGAATTTGCTCATTTGCACGCAGCCTTGCTGTCCCCGGGCCTCCTGGCTCTGCGACAGACCCGCTTTGTGAATGGAGGGGGCATCTCCCCAAGATGCCGCTCTCTCCCCTGCGGGCGCACCGTCCACCCTCCAGCTGGTCTCCCAGGCTGCAGCCCTTCTGTTCTGGGTGGGGAGGGGCCCCACTGAGAGCTTTCCTCTTCCTCCTCCTCCCCCTGCCTGGAAGGATGCCACCCCCAAACTCCAGAAGGAGGTCACCCTCCCTGCAGCGGAGTCTTGAAATTGCTGCACCCGGAGCCACCCCGCTCTGGCCCGTGGATCCTGGCCACTCGGCTGCAGCGGCCAGGCGAGGTCCTAGTCGGGTGTCCCAGCCCCACGCAAAGGGACCTCAGGATGACGCCACATGTGTGTTTGGGTCAGGAGCACTATTAACTCTGGCTCCAAGAAAGAACAGCCTGTACGGCCACTCGGAGTCTCCCGGCAACAGAGAATGTACAACAGCTTAGCCCTTGCTTGCAAAACACTTTTTTATTTTTTTTAAATAAAAAAAGAAGTGCAGCCTGGTCTCTTCATCGGGTCCTAGAGAAACCAACGGTGGCTCGATTGAAAAACGCAGCACCCGGCGTTCAGCAGCTGTGACCTTGGTTTGCTAATAAGCCCTCGTAACCTGACTACTGGAAGCCTCTAGACCCAGGTGTGGCCGAAGGTCAGCTGCTCAGGACCGGGGCTCTCCTGCCGTTGGGAGAAGGTACAAAGAATAACTCTCCTTCCCCAGGGCTTGTAGATGATTAACATGTCCCTTTTGGTTAACCAGAGAGTTAATGGTTATTCAAAGTACTCTTTGATAAGGAGGAGGTGGGCAGAGGGGAGAAAATGAATAGTTAAGCATTAATGGGGGGAAATGCCATAAAAACTGGGATGGCGGACACTTGGGGTCAGTCAGCCGAGCCCGGTGGGGGACGAGGAGGAGGAGAGGGGGCCGCAGGGAGGCCTCAGAATTCATGCGTACTGAGAGCTGGGTTGGCTGGTTTGGTTTAGTTTGGTTTTTTCTTTTCCCCTATTTCATTGCTCTGAGGAAACAGTGGGAAGAATGAAATCACAAACATGGGAACGTTGCAAATAAAGTTGGTTTTATCGGCCTTTGCGTTCCAGCCTCCCACAGCTGAACCTGCGGGACTTGTGCCCCTGTGTGACTTGGTCTCCGGGCTCGTTGGGGAACAGCAGGGGAGCCTGTCTACGCGGCCCTGGAGAAAGGCAACACTTCCCTGCACTCTTACAGGAAGACTCGGGCAAGACCCGCGGACACCACCCAAGACAGCTCCTCATGGCGCCCTGGCAGGCACCAGTGGGCCTCTCTGATGGAGGGTGGCACCCCTAACCCACCAGTCGTGTGTGCAGGGTTCTCTGTGTCCAAGCCCCAGTAGGAAGTGCTTTCTGGGGCATAAAGTCCACACCCTGCCCTCATGGGGTTTATGGGCCATCAGGAAGATAAGATTATGGCAAGGCTGGAGAGCAATAGCAACAAACTGCTGAACTTCTTCAAGGAAAGAAGGGCCCACTTTACTGCCGGGCTGGTGGGGAGCTTCCGGGAGAGGGTGGCGTTTGGAGCTGGGCTCTGAGCTTGGGTGAGGCTGGGGCAGGGCGATGGGAGTGACTAGCCGGAGAGAGGAAGGAGTGGCAGGAAATGTCTAAGGAAGGGACCTATTCGGAGTGGAGAAGAGACAAGAAGACAACATTTGGAAGACAGGTTTGGGCCTACCTGTGGGATGCCTGGCTGCACAGACACCCCACTCACTGGCATTGTCAAAAGTTTTGAGAGCAGAGTGACATGACCGCAGTGGGAGCGGGGCGTGAAAGATGAAACCAGCAAGGCACTGTGAGGTCACTGTGCTGGCCCAAGAGGGTCAGGGTGGGCGTGGAGGACAGAGGGAAGTGAGAGGCCCCCCCGTAGCAGGACTGGACTCAGTGTGGGGTTAAGGGCGGGCGACAGGGGAGAGGGTGTGATGCGATGCGGGGTGTCCCGCAGCACGGGCAGCCCAGGGCACAGGGAGACTCTGCTCCCTCTGCGCTCTAGAACGGCAAGGGGCCAGGGAGTGAAGATTCTAAGCACTGAGGGGACCCGTAGGGACACACAAGAAATACATTCTCTGTCTTCACCCAGCTTGTTGCCGATGGGAGGTGACAAACAGGCAGTCGCAATACAGAGAAATGGGCCTTGGTCCTGCCCATCGGATTCAGAGATTGTTACAAATACAGACCCCTGCCAACTGTTTAACTCCCCCCCTGCTACCAAAACCTCTCTTGGGCAGGGCACAAGCATGTGTCTTTTTTTCAAAGCTAATTGGAACGTGGGGCCAGGACTGCGAAGCAGGGCAATGCAGCATCACGCACGAGTCTGCCTCGGTTCTTATCCCGACTCTGCCCCTTACCGACACTGTGTGTGTGCGCGCGACTGCTCTTGCCTCAGTTTGCCCGTCTTCAAAATGGGATAATAACAGGGCTACAGTGAGGATTAAATGTGATCATTCGTAGGAAGTCCTAAGAAACAGCCTAACACAGCAAGTGCTCACCACATGTCGGCTGTTAGCTAGGTGGCACGACACGGGTCATGGTGGGGGAATTGCACAGAGCCGTGGGAGCACAGGTAGGGGCTATAACCTGGATTTGAGGATCAGGGAAGGCTTTCTGGAGGAGGTGACTTCTGAGCAGGGCCATATAGGAGAGTGCAGACTTAGCCAGGCAGAGCGAGTTTGCTGCTCAGGACCCAGGACCATGGCTGGTTGTAGATGTTTCTGGCAACCGCGAGCATTGAGAGCCGCAGCTGGGAATTGGCAGGATGCTCAGTGAAGACTCGAGAAGGTGGGGGAGGGACTGCCTTGACTCAAGGAAGCAGTGTGGAAACGGGCGGGCCACGGGCCCAGAGCAGAGAACGGGGTGGATGAAGTCGGGAAGAGCTCCCGGCAAGTGGCGATAGGAGTGGACAATTTGCAGTCAGACGGGGAGACCTCTGGGGCCCGTATTGTGAAGCGAGGCAGCTCTGTGTGACCCTGAGCACTGCCATCGGCATAGCCACGTGTGTGACCGAGGAAAGCAATGAGGAAGGAGTGCTTGGTTGGCTTGTAAATGTCACCACGAGACTGGGGACACTGAGACTGCCCTGGAGACCCGATGGGGCCACATGCCGGGGACACACAGGTGTGTCCCTGTGGCCTAAGAGGACAAGAGCAAGGATGAGGAGTATGTAGAAATACGGATGATGAAGAGGCCCTAGACAGTGACGGACACAGCACTGGAGGCCACACCAGAGCCCCACCCCCACCCCCGCTTCTGTCCCAGGGATTTAGACATGGCCAAGGTGTGGCTGCCTTAGGACGCCCCCTGCCACTAGCACCACCACCACCTGGCACCTGCAGGGGCCCTGACCAGGCACCGCCGACCTCAGAGAGGGTGCATCCAAAGAGCCATGCTGTAGGGGACATCGTATGGGAACTCACCCACTTGTGACGGCAGAGAGAGACTTGGCGTCTCTCCTGAACTGCATTCTCGACTCGCTCTGTGAAAGAGGGCCTTAGGTTTTCCATCTATTAAATGGGATAATAATTCTTGACATCTACTTGTCTCACTCGGGACACTATGAACATAAAATCTTTCCCAAGTGCTTTGGCTCCCATTAAAAGGAGCTACCTAAACATCAGAGCACTCACTGTTGCATTTTCTTGGACACCGATCAACTTAAATGGATGATAATAAATCCCTCTGCCTATCTTTGCTGAGAGATTAAAAGAGGGAGAATCCCACAAGACTTTGGTTCTAGAATCCTCTGCTCTATCAAAATCTCTTTTTAGGAAAAGGGTCTGAGGATGTACCCAGATGAAGAGCTGTCTAGAATTTTTGGATTCTAGAAATTCCCCTTCCCTGAACCATCTGGACAAAAGCACACGGCATGAAGACGAAGACTGGAGTTGGGTAACACTTTGGGACCACGTGCAGACACGGGGTGGATTCCAGATCCATTTACTCATTCACTTATTCATTTACTCCATAAAGTTGTACAGAGCATTTATCATGGGCTCCCTACAAAACATCCAACCACCAACCCCAGGGTCTGGTTGTCACTGTCTGGCCGCAGAACCAGCCCTCCTCGCTCTCTGGGTCCAGGGGGTGAGACGGCCGCCCGGCAGAATTCTCTGGGGTGTGTGTGTGTGTGACCCAAAGAGCAATGGAGGGAGGAAAAATGGGCGTTCCAAATGACCACTGCACTTCCCCGGCATCCGAAGGTGGCATGTTCTAGGAGGTGAGGTGTGCAGTCATCCTGTCCAGGTAAAATTCCCCACCTCCCTAAGGAGTTTGTAAGTTGCTCAAGCATAAGAACCTGAATTCCCTTATCCTGCAGGGCTGTTTACACAGTAGGGTTTATTGAATAGCAACTGAATAAATGATTTGCACGGTGAATCTAAGAAAGAGATCATTCACTCTAAGCTCCTGCCGGTGCAGGCAGCTGCCAGAGCGGCTTCCCTTGTTTTTCCGCACGATGGTGGACCGCACAGTTCCTTGTCTTGACTACAGGTGCAAGGCAGAGCCTCAGAGCAGCAACAAACAGGCTGCCCTTGAAGTTTTGATCCCTATAAATTAGCCCCAAGCAGAGACTCATTTAAATGGGCTGCCACTTGCCATAGTTTGTAAAACAGAGTTCAGAAAGGACCAGAATGGAAATGTCCCCTTGGTTCCCGAGTTTCCTCTGTTGCCATTCAGGGGCTTAAGGAGGCCTGAATCTGGCAGAACCTTCTAGGCCTTCCCTACTTCCAGCTTCCATGGCTGGCATGGGACACGAGTGCTCCGTGCGCCTCACTTGTGTGTAGCCAGCATTTCTGTTCACCTTAAGGAAGAACATTTTACAAGCTGATCCACCCAGGGACAGAACGGAATGCGGTGCAGGCCAGGGAAGGCTGCGTTGGCCAGCCAAGGCTGTGCCTCCATCCATCCAGAACGCCATGAACTCCCAGCTGACTTTCAACTTGAAGCTTCTTTTTAATGCTGTGGCTTCAAGTCATGGGACTCTGGAAGGAACGGTGGTGGGACAGAAGCTCTGAATTCACCAGAAAGAACGCTGGGTTGGGAAACATAATGGATTCGGTGTTTGGGGCCATCCTGAGAGGTCTGCCATGGGCGAGCTAATTCAACTCATGTTGCAGAAGCCGGTCACTGGGGCAGCTAAACTAAATAAATACACAAAGCGCCCACGGCACAGCTTCCCGGCCGTGCATGGTAACGGCCTCCATGAGGCAGAATTGCTGGTGCTCTCGTTGAGCCCACCCCACCCTCATCCTCCCGAGCACTTCTCACCTGGGTGTCGTGCAATCGGTACGAGGTGTGTGAAAGGCGCTTGCATAAAAGTGGTTTTATGGCTCTGGCTGGAGTTTGTAAGCCGAGCAAACAGAAGAAAAAAAAAATCTCAGGAATAAAAGGGGCTATAAAATAATTACATAATGCTTTGAACTCACACTAAACACCACCTCTCTTTCAAGGCTCTCGATGTGTTTACGGACAAGTTTAGAACTGTAGTTGTAGCCTTTTATCAGCGGGGAAACTGAGTCACCACGCAGCGAGGGCTGGAGCGTGTGCGGGGTTTGTCATAAGGGAGAACTCTGAGAGACACCCTGCGGGGGACGGGCCAGCGGGAGAGGGTCCCCTGACCACACCTTTGTTCTGAGCTTAAATGTACAGATTCTTATCCCTGTGTGTAAATTCTGCCCACACGGCCCGAGCTCCTTGACTCCGGCAGGAACAATAGGAGTGACAGCACCTACCATTGTCCTTGCTGACTGCACACCCAGCACCGTGTCCCCTACACTTCACTGCCATCCTGTGAGGTTGGTAGTATCATCCTCATCGTCTCCATAGGGATAGCAAAGAGGTTCAATGTCCCGGCCAGAGGACCCCCTGCTGGAGGTGGCCTCAGAGCCTGCATTTTCTTTACCAGGGACACCTACTTCCAAGAAAAAGGACCCAGCTCAACATTTTTCCAAAGAGGCCAGAAATTTGAATCTCTTCCTCCAGTTTTCCTTTGAGAATATGGAGACGGCAGGAGCAGGTGTGGACAGGTTTCCCCAGAGTCCAAGGAATCAGTGTGGGAGACAAACAGCTAAAGAACAAAGCCCTGGGGTGAGCTGGACGGGCCTTTCTACATAAATATAAAGAACTCCCCAAAATACATAAGAGATTGTTTAAAATGATGAAGAAAATTCCAGAACCCCCAAAAATATTATAGTCAATTGTTACAATGATGGGGAAAATTATAAAGTATTTATTGTTCTCGTTTTGCTTTTTACTATTCAAAATTGGAAAACAGTCCTAATGAATGCGTTTTAATTGTTCAATATGGTGACAACTCAGGAGTTACGGGACTACGTGCCATCAGCCCAAGCACTGTGCACTGTGGCTTCTGCGCTGCTCAGTCACTTCTTCTTGGGCGTCCCCACAACCCTTCCTGGCTCCAAGGACACCCTGGCTAGCTGTTCGCCAAACACTATCCCTTTCCTCCTGGGCACGCTGGGCTCTCTTTCCCAGCCTCCTTGCAGTTGACAAGAGCACGTGCATGTGACCGAGTTCTGGCCAATGCGCTGGCTACTGACGATCTGTAAAACTTCCCGGCAGTTCTCCACTGTCTTCCACTCCCATCCATCCGCCTCCTGGATGTCAACATCCAGGGTGATCTTGGAAGACACATTGAGGCTGGCAGATGGAACCTGAAGGGCTGCATAGAACAGAACCCCTTCCCCGTGCCAATTACACATGATCGATTTGGTGCTTAGAGCCATCCTAATCATGCTCTAATGGGTCCAACACGTGCGAGTAAATACAATTCAGGGAGTAGAAGCTGATCATTTGATTGCTTAAAAAAAAATCAACCGCAGAACAGTTTCAGCGACAGTTAAGATATATTATAAAATATTATAATAGCCAGCATTACCTTAACTAATAGAGCAATTTAGAGATAAGAATCTACTCTCTCCAGGAGGGTAAGAAATTTGATGATCCTCTTCTCTCACAACACAGTAGAAAGAAAGCGGAGGTGCAGAGATACCCCGTAATTTTCCTTCTTTGGTGAATTAGTGGCCAGTGATAAAACTCAACTTCTTCCATCCCCTTCCTGGATACTCTAAGGCTGAGGATGACAAATTGGTTTTGTCTTGAGGCCACCTCCAAATGATTGATAGTCAGAGCCTGCATTGAGATTCGGAGGCCAAGCTGACGCGTAGCAGGAAAGAACACCGTGATCAATAAGTGCTCTCTGCCAAGTGCACATTCGCTTGTGTCGCCGATGCTCCCAATGCCCGACCGTGGGCAGATTCCTTCAGAATCGCTTGGGATGCTGTCTGTTAATAATTCGATCTGCAAGCCCCCACCTCCATCCTTCCAAAGTTGGCTGAATTGCACTCTCTGGGTGTAGCCCCTGGAAATCTATAATTCCATAATCTTTTCATGGAACGTGGATTCAGAGTCAGGTCTGGAAACCACCCAGCAGCACGTGGGCACCTGCACGGTAGTAGCGAGGGAGGGCTGTCTCCGCCACCCAGAGCCGGGCGGTCCCGGTGAGTCACTCAGCCTCTGTGCCTCAGTTGCTTCATATGTAAATTAGGGATCCTAATAACACCTTCCTCGTAGGGATATTACAAAGATTAAAGGAGATTTTACCTAATAAGCACTCAATAAATATTAGCTTTTATTATATTATCTTCTAAGGGTCTATGAGAGGCTTTCTGCCCACGGCCACAGGCGTAGGTAAATTTCCTAAGGTTTCCATCACATGCCCGAGCAGTGCAGAGGACAGCGGGCTCTGGGGTGGTCTTCCTCCCCGCTTGCTGCTGCAGGTGGCCCTGCCTCAGTTTCACGTCCGAGCTCGATGAAGACCCCGGACATACAGCGACCTGTTGAGAGGAGCCCGGAGGGAGGCAGGAGATGAGGACGTGTTGACGTTGACTTGGTCGTGGCCACGAGGGTCCTCGTGCCAGGGACCGTGATGCCAGTGGTGATGCCATCTTGGCACCAGTGCACAAGTGGCCACAACACAGTGTGATGGTGGTAGGTCCCCCGATACCATTGCTGTGTGTTCAGGCTGCAGGAGAACAACCAGCCAGACCTTCCTCAAACCTCGGCTCCTGATCTTTCCGGCCTTACCTCCTTGTGGCATTTTCCCATCCCGGCTTCCTCAATAGTCACGTCGGAGCTCTGCGAGCTCATCTCTCTATAATATGACCAGTGAGAAAGGCACAGGGACACCTCTCTCCTTCTCCAACTTGTACCCATCAAAATACAGACAAACAGAACTCCTGACTCCGGTGAACGTCACCAAGAAAAACATGAGCTGGAAACTCACAAACCAACCCAGAAGTTTCTGGAAACAAGCAGGAAGCAAAGCACAGCACGGGCGGCTGCTTTAACCACAGCCGAGGACATGCACAGCAGCAGCCCAATGACGAAGGTGCCTCCCTGAGGCCCTGGTCACCCAGCTGTCCCCACGGCACCACGACCAACAGGCCCGGATGCTGGGTCCTCCGCACCCACCACCAGGTGACGTCTGCAGTGTCTTCCAGCCGGCCGAGCTCGGGTCCTGTGCCCGCACCTCGGCCGGGGGTCCAGGAGAGCTGGTGGCCAGCCTTTGCTGTTTCCCGGGTAGTGGCAGAGTCCCGGTATAAGGAGTGGGTTCAAATGCGGGGCGGCCAAAAACCAGTAAATGTTTAGTACACTCCCCTAATCCTGGCTGTTTTCAGCTGATCAACAAACAAAAAAGCAGAAAAGCCAACATCTCACTGCTCTATCTGCTCTAAAGTCCCTTCTGTGGCACTTTACAACCAGCCTTTGGAGACTGGACAAGACCCTGCGGCTGGAGAAGAAAGGGTCGAGGGGGCTGTCGGGTGCGTATCTCGGTTGCGTGTTCAGAGCGGAGCCTTTGCCCTTGGACAGTGGCGTCTCGGGAGCCAGGCGACCTCGGCCAGGCCCAGGGAACTGCGTGCAGGGTCCCTAACGGGAGCCAGAGGCGTCATGGGGCCCTGGACGTATGCGGTGGAACTGCTCACCCGCTGAGGAGCCGGGATGTCTGAGCTCCCACCTCCCCCTGCCTTTGCTCCCGGCATCGCTTTGAGCGGATCTTTCAACTTTTGTGACTCAGTTTACTCACCTGCCAAATGGAGATAATCATACGGAGCTCAAAGAACTTTTGTAAGACTCTAATGAGTGTTTATAAAACGCTTTGGAGGAGTTTATAGTTATTTGAGCTGGGAAAGGAATTACAAATTCTTCAGGAGTAAACAGTATTTAGAATCTGGATTTTCAACAGTCGACAGGTTTTCCTGGATGTTTACAAGACCGTCGTAACAGGACACCCTGAGGGCCCATCAGGGCACATTGGTTTCATCCAGAGCATTTCTCCTCCCTGAAAAGCATGTCGCAGGCTTGCAGGGGGACGGGGGTGGGGGGAGGAGGAGGGCGTCATTCAACTATGTATCCTGCATGTTGCAGCCCTGAACCAGCAGAACGGCTGGATTCAGAAACAGAAGCCAGACGCCCAAGACTTTTTTTCTTTTCTTATTTTTCCTTTTCTTTTTAGGGATTAGGGAGGAAGACGCTATGGGGACTTGCTTCGAAAGCCACATAAACCTGATCTCTCTCTCCCTAGCTACCTCTTCCCAAACTGGATGTCTGCTACATACCTCCAAGGGAAATGCACTGCATCTGATAGTAACAGATAATCATTCACAAAGCAACATAAGTGTCTTTCCTGTGAGTTTGGAATTTTTAAAAAAAGAGTGCTAGTGTGTAAGGAGGAAAAGAATAAAATGTGGTGAGTCCCTGCACAGATGTGCCCTTTCTCTCCCAGAACCACAGCTCTGTGCAGGTAGACAGATGTCCCCGTCTCCAGTTTGCAGATGGGGACACTCACCCTAACAGAGGGCAGCCGCCCAGGGCAAAGGCACACACCAGCCAGTGCATGGCGGGGCACAGTCATGCCCGGTTATGTCTGTTTCTGCTGCTGCTACGATGCCATCATCTACAGCTAGTACTAAATACACGCATGCTGTACAAGTATCCCAAACGCTGTCATAATCGCTTGCCCAACAGGCAACGTCCTGAGCCACCAAGCAGAAGGAAACAAGCAAGATGTGGAGGGCGAGAGAGAAAGGAAGTGTTTGGGGCAAAAGTTGGGGCTCGCTGGCTGTTCTTGGGTTGTCCGGAGGAGAAGGAGGGGGGCAGCGGGAAAAGAGGGGCTTCCTGAACTTGGATTTTGTTAGAAGAGCCAGCTCAGTTCTGGGTCACACTCTGTCTCAAAGCCCAGCCTGGTTCCACAGAACCATTGGTTGTTGGGTTCCCTGATTAACACGAGCGGGGAAAGCAGAGCGTTTGCGTTTTCACCCAAGTCCTCTCCGTGTAGACGGGTGGGCTTCCAAGACCCACACTCAGAAGAATGAATATGTGGGGAAAAGGGACCTGCCGTCTCAGGAGACAGCCTTCCCGTCCATAAAGCATTTTCATGTCCACCATTCCATGTATGCCCAAAAGAGCGAGAGTCTTCGGGGAGAGAGGGGACGTTGCCAGAAAAAGCCAGGTCTGGACTGTTTCCCACAAACCACTCAGCCTGGCCCCCGAGACCCCCACGGGAGAGCAACGAATTTCCACTCCTGCCACAGGTCGTCCATTCAGATTCTCTCAACAAATGTGTCCTTGGAATCCCTACCGTAGTCTAGCTGTGAGGTTTATAAAAGGATGTGTAGGAACAGTCTCTGCCCTCCCAGAGACCGTAATCTAGAGGAGAAGCAGAAAAATGACATTAATTCCAGGGAACTGCTTTAAAGGAACGATGAATAAAGGATAGTGGAAGAATATTCCATGCTGCTCAGCTAAGCCAAACTCCTCACGGCTCAAAACAGCCATAGATTTTTGGCTCCAAGCATTGGTTCTTGCCTTCTCTGCCTGGGCTGTCTTCCAGGCTCCCAGGTCCCCTTTGGTTTAAGTCTTCTTCGTCCTCATGGCAAATCACAGATGCCGCCTCCTCCAGGAAGCCTGTCTTGATGCCTCCATTTTCTCCTCGCCTTTGAACCTTTGAACTCTATGGCTCTCAGCTAGTATCTCCTCCATGGCTCTTCTTATTTCCACCCACATTATTTCCACATTTGTCTTAAGGTCCACATAGCACTGTACCCCTCTTAAGGGCAGGGATACGTCTTGCACACAGTAGGTACTCAATAAACATGTGTGGGATTTAATTAAATCCTATTGACAATCTTATCAAGTAAAATAATGAGGACATGTAATTATATTCACAGAGTTTAAAAGATCCCTGTAATAGAGTATTGCTAAATTTAAAAAGTAGGTTATACTGAGAGGCTAAGGAGGGAAGATTGCCTGAGGTCGGAAGTTCGAGACCAGCCTGAGCAAGAGCGAGACCCTGTCTCTACTAAAAATAGAAGAAATTAGCCGGGCGTGGTGTCATGCATCTGTAGTCCCAGCTACTCCGGAGGCTGAGGCAGGAGGATTGCTTGAGCCCAGGAGTTTGAGGTTGCTGTGAGCTATGATGACACCACTGCACTCTAGCCTGGGTGACAGATTGAGACTCTGTCTCAAAAAAAAAAAAAAAGAAGCAGGTTATAAAATAGAATGTATAGTACGACTCCAATGGTGTGACTATAGATATGTCTTGTTCCTATTAGGGTAACAAGAAAAAGCAAAATTTATCGAATATGGAGCGTGTTAAGAGGCTTTAGCGAAGGCACTGCTTTGAGAGTGTGGGCAGAATCCAGTGAGCAGACAGGATGGTGAAACCCAGACCAGGATGGCAGGATGCGCTTGGGACCCCCTGCCCAGAAAGGACCAGGGGGCGTGGAGGGTGTTTTTGGGGCCTGGCAGAGCCGAGCGCCCGCACAGGGAGCGGGGGCCTCTGGGCTTCTTTCTCTGCGCACAGGCTGTTCCTGCCAGTGCTTCCGATGCCTCCAGCTGCCTGAACACATGAGGAGGCCGGGGACCAACAGAGCCAGGTTCTGCCTCGGGGGACATGGGGAGGGCCGAGCAGGGCAGAGAGCGGGTCTGGGGTGGGGGCCCGTGGAGACTACACGGGACACACTCAGGAGGCATCTGGAAGGCTGTGCTCAGGGGTGCCTGGAGATGTCATTAGGAGGGACAGTCCGCTTTTCCTTTATCTTTTTCATTTTATTTTATTTTTATAACAAACGTATATTGTTTCTAAAATCAAGAGGGCAAATGGGTTTTTCACTTAACACCCTGACCTTCTCCAAATCCATTCAGGGCAGAGGACTGAATAGGCGTATTTAATAAATAGTGATCCACACTTTTAAAATCTCCTTTAAACATTTCTGATCTCCACTCTGCAAAATGGAAGACACACCTAACCATTCATGTGTTCATCCAGTCACTGATTTAGTCATTCGACAAACATTTCTGAACACATTCTATGCTGGGCCCAGGAACTAAGGCTGTTCACAAGGCAGACGCAGACACACCAAGCCTGAAATCTGGCAGGGAAAATGGGCATAGGACCCTAACCCACCAGACAGAGGGGAAAAGTCCCAGGTGACGGGTTAAAGGTGGGATCAGGTGCTCTGCCTCACTGGGCAACCAGGAATGGTGCCCAGCACCCACCTTGGTCGGCCTCTTTGCTCACTAGGGAGTACCTCTCTTTTTCCCTGAAACGCCTGCGTTGCAAAGTAAGTCGGCACCTCTGCTTCTACGGGACTAACTGTCCAAACTCAGACTGAGCCTAGGCAACATGACAATGAATGTGGGAACAAACTCATTTTGAAAATCAACCAACTAAGTGGGTATTTCATAAACATGACACCACACCATGCACTTTACTAAATGTGCGGCTGGTTCCAAGTCCCTTTGGATATACACCCATCGTCATTTCTACTGTCCCTGGGCTCTGCACCCCGACCCTGGATGCAGGCCCTGCTCTGCTGCACCTGA
>CM052455.1:3810368-3830124 GCA_028533085.1 Varecia variegata | reverse complement strand
ACCTGTGGGGTTCACCCCAGGATTGGCCTTGGCTTTCCTCTTTAGCAGCCACCCCCCAAACCCCCCATATCCCCGAATATAGGCATCCTTTCAAATCGCCCCAATGTGGCAGACTCTCGTGTGATAGTGTTTGTATGTTTAATATTTCTTCATTAAGAAAATACACAATGACAAAAGCCTATAATGAATTGAGCTGTGCTTTTGGATAAATGTGCATTTCATTAATTATAGCTATTCACATATGTTCAAAAAATGATAGTTCGCATGGGTGGGAGGTATTATTTACGCAGTCTACACCGGCAATGCTTGGAGGGCACATGTATTCTCAGGCTCCTTGTAATAAACCCTGGCTGCCCGTCCTCACCCCAGAGATCTGAGGCTCTCACAGGTCAGCAACCTAAGAGTGATGGATCAACCCTCACCTGCTCAGAGCAAGGTGCAAAAGGAACTTGCAAACCCAATCAAGACAGACCCTAAAGATCTTCAGCCCATCAGAAATGTAGAGAACCGTGGGCACACGCTGGGCTCACGTCCCGGAAATGCTCCCCGCCCCCCATGCTATGGGACTGCTCTCTAACAGCTTTAGTTTCTATATCTACAAAACCTATCATCATCATCATCTTCATCCTCACCGCCCACCTAAAAATTACATGCAGCTGCTTCGCCGAGCAATGAGATTAAAGGTGGTTTTTGTTTTCTTCTTTAATTCTATGTATTTTTCCCTATTTCCTACTATTATGACATACTGCTTTTAGACTCAGAAAATATGTGCTTTATTTAAATGCTTTGTAAACTACAAAGTGCATTGTACGTGACTGTTTCCTCGTGTGTGTGGTGGGGATGAAAATGGCCCTGAACTCATGGGCCGCTGTGAGAATTTGCAAGTGATCATATTCTTACTGAGCACCTCCTACGGAGTTAAGAGGAAATGAAGTAATGCATGGAAAGCCTGGCGCATAGGACACATGCATAATTTTACTTATCTGTTTGTTGATTGACTGACTGTTACTGCTACCACTGTAGGAGATGCGCCGAGAGACCACTCAGAGACCACAGCCCTGGCTCCAAACTTTGTTTTGACAGCTCCCTGTGGGCATGTTGGGGATAGTTCAGTCCATCTCTCCTAACTATAGGAAAAGGAAATCAAAGCCAGGTCCCTAACGCCAACGTAATCAAGATGTTCGTTGCTCAGGGGCTATAAAGCCGCACGACTTTGGGGCAGCATCTTTACATCTCAACAAACAGCTTCAGAAACAGGGTGCTATTGTAGCACTGCTGGCCTCGACCCAAACAATGCCTGCCACGTGGGCCTGCTGAGACGGGCACAGTCCTTAATGCAAAACTATGGCCAAGCAGATTTCCCTTTGCACGCAAAGGAGGAAATGCACTAACATTTACTGGGTGTCTCAGTCTGTTCGGGCTGCTATAACAAAATATCCCAGACAGGGTAGCTTATAAATAACAGGCATTTATTTCCCACAGTTCTGGAAGCTGGAAGTCTGAGACCAGGGTGCCAGCAGGGTTGGGTTCCAGAGCGGGTCTTTTTCAGACTGCCGACCTCTCACTGCATCCTCGTGGTGGCAGGGGAGAACTCTGACCCCTTTATCCCCTTTAGGGCACAAATCCCCTGTATGAGGGCTCCACTCGCATGACGATGAGGCCACCTCCCAAAAGCCCCACCTCCTGATCCCAACCATCACATTGGGGTTAGGCTTCAACAGATAAATTTGGTGGGCTGGGGGAACAAGCATTCAGACCATAGCACCAGGGAATAATGTTCTAGCATTCTGTAATACTCCAGACATTGTGCAAAGTGAATTTTTATACTTCATCTCCTTTTGGCTAACAATAAGTCTATAAGACCATTAGGATCATGTCCCATTTTTCAGATGAAGAAACTGAGGCTCAGCAAATGTAAGAGACTATCCCAAGATAAAACAGCTAGTAAGAGGTCCAGTTAGGATTTTAACCTCGGTCTAGTTGACTCAGAATTCTCCAAGCCTCTCTTCCTAATTTCTACCTACTTCAGAAACTTCTAGAAGCCACTCTGAATGCTGATCCTAATCTGAAAAGCCCTTTCCAATCTTCCAAGAGTATAGTCTACAATCCTCCCCCCCCCCAAAAAAAGCCTTAGGCCCTTTGTTCATATACTCTTCCATTTCTTTATCCCCAAAATGGTAAAGAAAAATGGCCACCATATGCTGAGGGTTGCTTGTGCGCGCTCAGATCCTTGGTTAGCACAAGACATTCTTCAATCAGAGTTTGATGTGGATGGGATAGGATACCACTGCTCCCAGTAGTTAAGAGACCCGAGTCAACAGCAAGTGGGAGGAAGGCTCAGTGTAGAAGGAAGCCCTTTGCAAATAAAGAGTTGTGGTGACTCACCTCAAATCCATGGAAGCCAAGGGTGAGCTGTGTAAAAAGTTTTTTTTTTTTTAATTTAAGGATAAATGATAGTAATTAAGCTCATTATGAAACATTTACAAATCAGTGATTAAACCCCATCCTCACTATCCCCTGCTCCTTTTCCTCCCAACTATTCTAAGGTCTACTGAGGTCAACTGTAATTCTCAAGCCAGTACAACTCTCAAAATTGGGTGCTAGAAAAATAATAAGCTCCTTTATCAGCAGAGACTGGAAATCCCCTAACTAGACCAAACCACAAAATGTTAGTTGAGTAAACATCATCACTTAGAGATGATGACAACAGGCCCCCAGGGTAGCCACGTGGCTTGCCTAGGGTCTTATTGTAGGACTTTGGAGATGCAGGTGCCTGGGGTGACTTAAGGTAAGCAACCAGGATTTCCTGATGGTCATCTGTTCTAAAGACACTAGATACTTATCCGCTGGGCACACAATAATCTAATTCAGGGAGAATGAAAATGGCCATTCACTTCCTGGTAGAGCCCTGCATTTCCTCGGGGAAAAACACTGTAACAGTGAAGACCAACAGAAGTGGGTTTGGAAGCCATGACAAAGAAGCAAGGTGGTGGCTGGCAATTCCGCTCACATCGTACCCGTCATTCCTACAGAGCAGCCAGGCCGAGCTGTCCCACAGACCAGAACACCCTCGGACGCATAGCCCATTTTTCTTTTCATTACCAACCTGCTTTGTGCAATCAGTCAGTTTGGAGATGTTGCAAGACATCAAGAGAATTGTGAGACAGCTGAGGTTTGGGCCCTTTCCGAAGGCTATCCCAGAACATACTTGGGCAACACCCATTCTTAACTCCAAAAGTTGAAGTTACCTGGGTTTGATATTGCTGTTGAACGGCATACATGGAAATCATAAAACTAACTCTCTGTCATGTACAATGACAAATGGAAGCTCAAAAAACCCAAAGATAGTGATAGTAGAATTCGTCTGACCTGAAAATTGAGGTGCAATATTTTACACAGAAGCAGTAGCTTTCAGATTATATTTTTATCTAGATAAACACAGAAATTATTTCCTGGTACAAAACATCTGATGCACAAAAGAGGTGACCACGTGCATTCTAGGTGGCAGTGAGACTCCCGCTCTGGAAGAAAAATTGGCTCCCTGGGTAACGTGCCAAGTTGGACGGAATGTGGATAAATCCCGGCTGTGTGATTGGCAAGATTCAGATCTCCTCAACCAGATTCAACAGACTCACCAGAGTCCAGAGTCCACCAACTCACCTGAAAACAGAGAGCTGTTTGTTTGGAGTCTGAACCTGGGTAAAGAGCTGTCTTCTCTTTCTGTCATTCCATTGGGTTTTCTGCATTGATCAAGCGAGTCAATGCCCAGCCTGACCCAGTCACTTCTCTGCAATATAAGGAGGGCAGCAATTCTTTGTCAACAACTGTGGCTCTCTGAGCTCTGGATGGACAGTGCCTTGCACTTTTGTGTATGAAAATTCATCTTCCTATTATTTTCTATTGGAACACAGTTCTAACCCACCACTAACCACCCCCTGCCATGCTAGGTAGCACTGCATGAACTGGCCCCAGATTTTGCATAAGGCCAAAGGGGAAAGTGAGAGCCTCTGAAGAGAAAGTGAGCTGGGCATAAAATAGAAATGCCTTCGGAGCCCCAGACATATGGCAATACTTGAAGGCGTAGCCAACAGAGGAGAGCATCGGGCTGGGTAGCCTGCCAGAACAGCGGCGCTTGGGAGGATGTTGATATGTGGTGGAAATGTTGCTAAATGTCATTCACTAATGCAGCCCTTGCCTCCATCCACCGAGATCATAAATATTAGCATCCCCTGATACTGAACACAGAGCCACCAAGATCTCCAAACTCCCAACATGACTGCCAAGGATGTCCAACTGCCAAGTACTTCAGTGAATCCATCTTCAATAATCTGTCCTCTGATGTTCAAGCCAAAAAGAAAACCTGTTCCCAGACCTAGCAGGGGTTTTAGAAACTAGGTAACTACTCACCAAGGAGACATTGAGTACATTCGCCTGCCTGGGAAATAATTGTGATTAGAAAGGAATCAATTATGGGCCCATCTGCAGCTCATTAATATGATCTGCTGAAAGGAGGCCAGATTCACCAAGTCAACCCAAAAGTCTAAAAATAGGATGATGCGAGCCTGGCTCAGTGCATGTCAGCAATAAAAAGATCCCTGCATCTGCTGGGGTGGGAGTCCCTGGACCCTTCCTCGCTCTTTACTACTTATCCTCGATGGTAATTGGGAACGGAGGCATTTTCTTTCTTTCCAGAAAAGGAGAAAAACATTCCATGAAGATTATTGTGGCCAAAAATATCATTCCGTGTCGGTGAAGGAGAATCAACAGAGGTTGCTCTCGCATGACACGAATCCTGTACATTTCTAAGGACTTCTAAAGGGTCTCCTCTTCGGTGACTCAAAGGGACACATCTTCCTCGAAGATATGCAGAAGCCACTAGGGCAGCAGTTCCCAGAGTATGATATGGGCAGTGATTGTAAGAAGCACATAGATGAATAATTGGGGGAGGATAAGAGTTTTATTTATTGTAATGTGTATTAGAAAAATCGTAACGAGCACACCCAACCTATGACTTCAAGATGTAGTTTAGGATTGGGATAGATCTGAAATAGATTGTAACTTCATACATTCATTGTTCAAATGTAGAAATATTAAATAACGATGGTAAAGGTGACATGCAGAGACCCAGAAAGGAAATCAGAAGATGGAGCTTAAACTGCTAAAAGTTGGAAGGTATTATTCTGGGACTAAAGCCAGATGGGTTCCCATGGCTTGGGTCAGTGACGTGGTACACAAAATCATTTTCACAGCCCCAGCAGTCTTACTGCCTGAGACCTCAGCAAAGTTGCAAGAGCCACTTGGTTTCTCACCACTTGGTTTCTCTTCCTAACTTGGGTTAGGAAGTCTTAACCCAAATGGACTGAGCAACAGAAAGGGATTATGTTTTTGATCACCAGGCTCTGGACTCATAGCCTTGAAGTTGACCCAAGTGTCCTTGTGCCCTGGAGAGGACAAGAAGGGTTTCTTTGCTATTTTGGACAAGCTTGAGGCTGCAGGCACAGAGGAGGGGTTCCTGAAGTCTTTAGACACCTTATTGCACCTCCATAACCTCATCCGTGATAGACAGAGGCTTTTGATCCAAGCTTGGGCATTTCCTGGACAATGAGGGGTACCCCGGCAAGAGGCACATGCACCCTGGATGTACCCATATGTGTCTGTGATTTGGGGGTCCCTGCGATTTTGTGCGAAGGTAAATTTGGAGAGTGAGCCATCTGCTCACACAGAGAAAAGAAGAATCTGGTATCTTTTTATTTACCACGAATGCTCTCATCTCTAGTTAAATAAACTGCAGCTCATTCCCACGATGGAATACTGTGTAGCTGTTAAAAAGAGTGAGTTAGATCCTAGAGACAGGGAAACAGGGAACAAGAAAAAGGAGTTGCAGAATAACATTTTAACATGGTTTTATGCAAAATGAAAGTATTTATACATGCTTGAATATAGGCATAGAATATTTCTGGAAGGATTTATCACAGCTTCACGATGATTGCTTGTCCAAGTAGGGCTCGCAGGGGAGGAGGAGCTGAGGGTAAGGAGGTGGCTTTTAAACTCCACTTTATAGCTGTCTGTGTATTGGCAATTTTTGCAATAACCTCTATCGCTTTTATAACAAAAGGCTTTTCGAGTGATAGCAAATGATGGGGCAATATTTAAAAGCTTTATGTCAATACCCCAGGAATATTTAGCTCATGAGACATATGTTGGAGTGAGATGTTCATTTGCATTTACATAATAATCACAATAGATAATACATATTGCACAGTAATCATTGTGAAATATACTTGGATTTACGTAATAATCATAACACAGAGTGCATATTGCTTAGTAGTCATCGTGAAACCTATTTAGGCAGAGGCACAGGCGCGGATATGGAGCATTTAAAGTAGCTGGGGATGGGGATGAGACTAGAGCCCTCCCCCAGCAGCCGAGAGAGAGCCCCTCTCTGGCTGGCAGTGATCATGACCATGCGTTGGATGTCCGCTGTGTCGGCACTGGATCAGTCACACCCCACACATGAGCCCTGATCCTCACAGCAACTCTCAGGGGTCGTCGGTTCCAGTTCGTCTGTTTCACAGATGAGGACACGGGGGATTTGGAAGTTTTACCCCATTGTCAGGCAGGGAAGCTAACTGTTCGACAACACTCACATGGCCCTTTGCATAGTATAGAATCGTCCCTGGGATTACATTTTCTGGTCCCCTAGCTCAATGAAATGTGACTGGGAGTGATCTGTGTCACTTCGGGCTAATGTGGTAAGACATGCCCTCTCTCTCACCTTTTACGTCCCTGCAGAGGTCTCCAGAGCCTTAAGGGGCGGCACAGCCACAAGCTAGAAGGACCCTGGATCCCTGAATCACCACCTGGAGTTAAGCCACCCACTGCCCTGAGCGAGACATAAGCATGAGTGTTAAGGCTCTGAAATTTGAAGATTCATTTGCTACTGTTGCTAGTCTTACCCTACATAATGCAACAACTGAAAAGTAGTGCCAGACGCCATCAGGTTTCAAAGGATAAAGAGTAGCCCCAGGGCCATTAGACGTCAGAGCCTGTGCCCATATTACCATAGCAACATGCTCCCCAAACCATACTATAAATCTACCCTGCTTACCTACGGCCTTTCCCAGGTGCCAGCCCACAGTGAGGCATCAATGCAGATACTCCGCCCCCAACTCATGCAACACCTGCCCAGCCACCCTTTTCTGCACAGGGGACCATCGAAAGATGAGCTTGTCTCCCCAGACAGGCTGTCACAGCCAGCAGTTTATTGGCAGTGTCACCAGGAATCACCAGGCTGAGGAGGTCTCTGAGAGTCCTGGCTTCACCTCCAACCTACCTGAGCACTGGCTCTGCCTGGAATCACATTTATATAACCAGACATGAACCCCACCGCACTTCCAACCAATCCACCCCCATGAGGCTGTTGGCCATGTTAGTGGCATCCTTCTTGCCTGCCACAGTGGCTAGGCTGAGTTGGGCCCCCTTCCCACACTGACTCATGCCCTTGGCTGAGAGAGGAATGTGATGAGGTCCCCAAGAATCCAAGGAGGTGGTTATCGAGTCCAAAAGGGGCTGGAGTTACGGGGATGGGGATCGGGGCTATAAAAATACTCCACATTTTAGAGGATGTTTTATCCCCTACAAAGCTTCAAATGTCTTACAGATTTGACCCTGCCATAGTAATTGATAAAATTGCATCTGACAAAAAAAAAAAATTTTTTTAGCCATTCCAATACAGTGTGGTTTAGCTTTGTTATTCTGTGAGCAAAAGGCATGTAGAAATATTGGTTCTGCCATTGGCCGGGCATAGGCGCCGTAGGAGCAGAGATGGGGTCTGTGTTTGTTGTGTACCCTTGTAACACTGGCTCCCAGCAGATGCCTGGTGAGTGCTTGGATGTATCTGTTGTTGAGTGAGAGGTCTTCTTAATGAGCCATGAAGAACTGGAAAGCCATAATCTTCAAGCAAAGTCTTAAATTTTGCTTCAACTATAGGTATAGTCTTTGGCAAATTTGTCCAGACATGGTCCCTACAAGTTAGAAAGGGCTGTAGACTAGTGAGCCTACGAGTAAGGTGAGAGACTCAAGGAGAGGAGAGTCAAGTGTTCCCAGATGACATCAGGGGGCACATGGAGAAGAAGCGTGGACTGTCTGTTAACCCCTGCTCTGCCAGCCCGCACGACTTCCCAACACCCCCTCTGGGGAGAAGAGTGCTGGTGACAGACATCACATCTGTGAGGGGCCCCAGAGGAGTTGTGAGAACCATGTCACCGCCCACTGCATGGCTTCTATGAAGACAGCATGGCTGGCCAGCAGTCAAAAAACAGAAGTGGGGCCCAAACCCCAGACACAAATGAGGAAACTCCCCCGTCAAAGCCAATCGTAGTCCGTTGGGAACGAAACAAAAGACTTATATGGTAAGTAAGCCCATCGAGAGGTTCTTCTCTGATATTTTCCAAAACTTAAGCTTTTTTTTTTTTTTTTTTTTTCAAAATTCTACATGAGGAAGTGTTACGCAGAGGCCCTGTTTCAGCCGTTGTTTCACAAAAGTTGTCTCAATTTTCAGCAGCAATATTAGCATTTAACTGCACTAGAGAACCAATAGGTACACACGTCCTGAAAAATAAACTAATTCATTTCCCCTTTCAATTCTAAGTATTTCACTGATCCATCCATAAGACTCTACAAAATCTGTCCATTCCTGGGAGGGGGGAAAAGGTAATCTGTCATGTTATTTTAAAATAAAACAACAAATTAAATGTTTTTGAAGAAAAGGAAGACAGAAGTATTATAGAATCATCAGGGATATTTCTTGATTAAGTGGCATGAGCGCATACATCAGTGGTATCATTTTCTGGTTTCTAACAACATAATGGTGTTTGTTGATTATTTTATCTTAAGATGTTGATACACTAAATATCTTGCCAACAGATGTTTCCTGTGGTTTATAGGAGATGGTCACACTTGGTGCCAGATTCTCTTCTAGGCACTGAGGATACGGTAGCGAACAGCTAGCCCTGGTGGAGCTTATATTCTGGTGGGAAAGGAGGTGAACCCCAAGACACTGAGCTCCCTTGTTCCTGGCAATAGGACACCCAGAATTGACTCCCATTCAGCAAGACCACACTTGCTGTGAACTACAACATTTTGGCTTCATATCCAAGTACCCCAGAAATACAGTGGAGAACTTGACCCAGCCCCCCTGGTCCTTCCCTAACCCCAAAGAGACAAGCCAACGTGTTTCAGCTTCCAACACAGAATAGATCTCAAACACAACAGGTGACTCAAAGGTAGTCTGTGATATCTTGGCCCTTTGGTGAGTGGCCCCAGAGGAAGGATTTTAGAAAGCCCAGCTCAGAGCACACATCTGAAGGGTAGTCCTCAGGGCCTGGGTCTCTGGCAGGCATCTGGGCTGAGGGCATGACAGGGTTCTCTGTGTGCTCACCCTAGAAGCTCCAAGAAGCGTGCAGCCGGTGGAAGCCAGCTGGGCTCTCCACAGAGCCAGGCCCCTGTCCCACCTGTGAGCTGCTTCTCTCACTTCCCATTCCCACCCCAGGGAGGCTGTGAAGGGTTTTCAGGCAAGAGCTGCCTCATGAGTACCGTAATAACATCAGTGGACTTGCATTGACTAATATCAGGACACCATGTTGGAGTCTTTTCAAAGAAAGATATTGAAATGGTTGAGCTATTGCAGAGCTGTGAGCATTAAGAAAAGTTGACCGGCTTCCCCTGGGCCAAACCAGGTGGTGAAGCAGTCAGAGACAAGGCTAGCATTTTCCTGTTTCTGTAAAAACATATTTCTTTCAACTAAAAAAGTCGTGTATCAGCCAGATGCAAAGGGACAAATATTAAATGATTCCACTTATATGAGGTACCTAGAGGAGTCCAATTCATAGATACAGGACATAGAACAGTGGTTGCCAGGGGGTAGGGGAAGGGAGATTGGGGAGTCAGTGCTGAATGGGGGCAGAGTTTCAGTTCGGGAAGATGAAAATGTTCTAGAGATGGATGGTGGTGATGGTTGTACAACAGTGCAAATGAACTTAATGAATGCCATGGACTGTACACTTAAAAATGGTTAACAGTGTAAATCTTATGTTACGTCTATTTTACCACAAGCAAACATTATGGAAACATTTATTTTGATTCTTTAATTTGATCATTTGTGGATTAATGATGCCCTACTTACCATTCCTTCCAGGATATGTGCTGCCCCACCCCCCACAAGGTATTACACTGTGAGATTCCTAAGGGTAGGGACAATTTATGATTTATCTGTTCAGCCCCACGGCACTGACTACAAAGCTCTATGTAGCATCATGCTGATGAATGATTTTGAAAGAAAAAAATGAATGAACAAATGGACTCAGAATTCCCAGGTCATTACACCATGTTTTTACACAGAATAGTAACATCGGTGAACATTATTGAGTGTTATGCATTCAGAGTAAATAAGATTTTCAATCAAAAAAAAAAAAAGGAGGTAAGTACATATGTCCAGCAATGCTGAAAGTTTCCTGCCTAAATTCCCCACACAGCCCTCGCTGCACTCCCACGAGTAGCAGGAGTGAGAAATGAACAAGTCAATGAATGACTTTCCTTCCTGGTCCACATGCTCAGATTTCCCCAGATTTCTGGCCATCAAAAGCTTTGCATACAGTGAGACTTTAAAGTCCCTGGAGAAGTACAGGAGCCACCTCAAGTTGTCTCAGCTTAGACATTCCTTTCCCCAGTAGCTCCTTCCTCCAGGGTGAGACAGGAAGTCATCACCAGCTGCCGTCCCCGCTGACCAGGCTGTGAAACCTTTTACAGTAACTTGACTTCACTTATCTGCTCTTTCTTTGGGTGAAGGCTTTCTCATTTTCTGGTAAAGCAGATATTTAAGGGGCAGGAAACTCAACAGCAAAAGAGTGGAACGGAAGAGGAAAACTCTTGCATTATTAGAAGCCAGAAAGGGGGCATGGTTCAGGGAGCAGAAGTTCTCTCTCCTTCTATTTTCTTTTCACTGAACACTCAGTGTCCTCAGATTCCTAAGATTTTTTTTTTAAAAAAACATCTCACATTTTGGTATTCAATAAATCCAACCGTGGTGTACTACAGTCCTTCTTAGCAAAGAGTACATTAGCTATTTTCTTTGCAGAAATATGCAGAAAATCTCATCTAAACAAAAGCTGCGTGCAAAAATAAGTGGTATTTTCTGATGAGTAGAATAGAACTGCCATGAGTTTGGTCAGGGCTCTTGGCCTGCTTCCTAATATATCCCCAACATCTAGGGAGATCTCAAAACATGTAATCATCATGGGAAAGCTTTTTCCATGCTCAGAAATTCAGAACGACAAGAACTATCATTTGTGGCCGTATCGTGGAGGAGAATCTGAAAAACCCCTAGCCACAAAAACACCTAGATATGCTGTACAAAAATAATAAATGTGGTGTTAAACACATAGCCGAAATTAGTCAGGGAAATCCCTGAGGCCAAGCATAAAGCAGGTCTGAACACCTTGGCTGCCTGGGCAGTGGGAGACCGGCTGGGGGGTGGTGGGGAGTCACCTTGACTTTCATAACCACAGACCACACTACACACAGGTGTGGAGTTTAAATTCACTCACCTGTATGGTCTAGGTAGCCCAAGTCAATTCATTAACGTCAAGAGTCCCAACATCACAGGGCACTTGCTAAAACAAATGACAACCTTCTCTATAGGAACAGATTCTCAACCTCTGCCATGCAAGATTCCTATGATGAACGTTCTTCGAAAGATAAGCTCACAATCAAAAACTACAAATGCTTTAGGAGACATGAGCAGGAGTCCACTATGAACAAGAACTAACAGATACAGCCATTGGCAGGAGTAATGGACCCAGAGAACCCCAAGAACATCGGACTATAAAACTCTCAGAAAGAGGCTATGAATTGTGCTTAAAATAATTAGCATGTAAAAGAGGAAATCAAAATTATGAGAAAATAATCAGACTCTACTTTAAAAGAGCAGGCATATTTGAAAAAAGGGCCAAATAGAACTTCTAGAAGCAAAATGCATAACATTCAAAATAAAAACTTAGTGAATGGGTTAAAGATTGCCAAAGAGATAACTGTCGATCCAGGAAATGGTCTGTGAGGAGATTACCTAGAATGCAACACAGAAAGATAAAGAGATTTTTCGTAAACGAAAGAGAACTGAAAGACCTGGAAGATGAAACAACAAGCTCTAGCATGCACGACACAGGAGCCCCAAAACGAAAGAGCAAAGCAAGAGGCGACATTTTAAACGAGAGTGGCTGAGAGTTTTCTAGAACAGGATAAAAATCAGATTCAGGAAGCATAATTAGTTCAACATAAGATGTGACAAGCTACAGGCACTGTAAGGAAAAGCGCCAAAGGGCAAAATCAATTGTGGGGGTGGGGGAAGATTGCACTCAAAGAAACAAGAGCTGGACAGTGGACTTTTCAATAGCAACAATAAAAGTCAGAAGTCAGTGGCATATTTTCGAAGCACTGAGAGATAAGAAATGATCTTAGTCTGCAAACTAAAAATAGTGAAGAAACAGACTAAGGTTAAGTCACAGATCATGCCTGGGGTTACCCATACAAAGTTGCACATGTAGGAAAAGCCGGCTTCGTAGGGGTGTGACAATGGCCGTTACACAGGGCCCTGCTCTTGGTCCAATGCTCTGCTGTCACCAACTCGAAATTCCTTTTTTTTTTTTTTTTTTCCGAGACAGAGTCTCGCTTTGTTGCCCAGGCTAGAGTGAGTGCCGTGGCGTCAGCCTAGCTCACAGCAACCTCAAACTCCTGGGCTCAAATAATCCTCCTGCCTCAGCCTCCCGAATAGCTGGGACTACAAGCATGCACCACCATGCCTGGCTAATTTTTTCTATATATTTTTTTATTTGGCCAGATAATTTCTTTCTATTTTTAGTAGAGACGGGTCTCGCTCTTGCTCAGGCTGGTCTCGAACTCCTGACCTCGAGCGATCCTCCCGCCACTCGGCCTCCCAGAGTGCTAGGATGACAGGCGTGAGCCACCACGCCCGGCCACCAACTCAAAATTCTTAATGACTTTTGAGCAAAGAGCTCTGCGGTTCTATTTTTCACTGGGCCTTACAAATTCTGTACCAGTCCCGTACGCATGCCCAGAGGACACAGCTCCACTCAGAAGCCAACAGCAGCGTCCTGTGTACTGTGCCACCAAGCTCAGTGAAACAAAGCACAGTTTATGCAGACAAACCTAGGGCCCTTTCTGTCTGAAAGACAGAAAGGGGGTTTATGCAGAGATATTTGATAGACTTTTTCAACTGAAAGCGCTCAAGTCCCTCGCATATGGGAAGGGAGGAGGAACCAACCTACCATCAGGAATAGTCCCAGGAAAAAGTCAGAACGTCACCAAAAAGCCAACATCTGTTAAGCCAGGTGACTGGAACCTACAGTGCACCAACGATCTGAATGTCAAAGGGGAGAAGATAGAGAAACAGAGACACCGGCGGTGTCAGCGGAAAGAAAAGTATCTTTCTCAAACACATCTACAAAAACACTCCCCAGCACCCTCACTGGTGATGTCTAAATATTGGTACCAGTCAGGCAGCTGGAAACACAACAACACTAATAAAAACCTCTGGAGGAAGTCCTTCCTCCAGTCCTTCCAATTAGACAAGGACCTTCTAACAGGTATGATGAGGAAGAGCTACTGAAAAAGCTCTCATGATGAACCTAATTATTCAATTCTCTTGTTATCGGAAGATTCTGGCTCTATTAGAAGGTGCCTTAAAAGGCAGGAAAAAGTAGCAATATTGGTATGAGTCTGAGTCACTGTTTTTTCAAAGACTCAAGTTTATGGCCATCAAGGATAATGGGTTCTATCCATTAGAACAGATGTTCACTCTTACCCTGACTTCTGAGGAAATGTGGAGTTAATTGGTCTGTTTGTATTATATTTTATGTCCTCTTGGTCCATTAGACAAAAAAGTCTCAAAATGTCTATTAGATAGTACCATTTTTAGGACTGAAAATTCAGAGTTACAAAATAGATAGTCTTGTAATATCAAAACTAAAATGGAAACTTTTCATCTGTAGTTTCTGAGGTTGTGTGGGGTCAGATGGAATAAGAGGGTAAGCCAGGGTGAAATGGCAGATGGAACAGAAAGAGAGACAGAGAGACAGAGACAGAGAGAGACAGAGACTATGGTGGTTTCCAGTCTGTACTTGGTTCTGGGGTCAAGTTTATACGGGTCTGGAGATAGTTTTTTAGGAACCATCTGTGACCGTCCTAGCTGAGGCAGAAAGTGGAGATTTCCCAGGAAATAAAAATTAGTGAGCATTTGTAAAGAAGCTCATTGGATGTAAGTAATGATTTTCTGTTAGTGAGTCATTTTCACACGAGAATGGGAGGGTCTGGAGTTTCCTTTTCTGGAAGTCTTTCGAAATAATTCAAAATAATTCGATTCTTCAATATTCCAGAACGTTATTTCCCGGGGTAGGATTTATGTTCTGTGTGACATGGAATAAGGAGTGGAAATTGGGGGGCTAGAGGGAGGGGTTCACTTGAGCATTGCCTGGGTCCACACCATGCCCGCTTTCCTCCTCCCCTACCATCCCCGGAGCACTCCCCGAGAAGGCCTGTCTTGGCCAGTTTTTCTTTCTCCCCATGGTGGGTAGAGAAGATGTTAGTGCATGGGAGCCTTAAATACGGCACACGAAGGATCAGGACTTGCCTAAAGACACCAAAACCGATACTCTCATCACGGCATTTCCCGCATTCTTAGACTCTTCCTCCTTCGAAGATTCTTTCGGATTGGCTGTGATGGCCAAACGTCCTCTCTTTCCCCTTTCAGCCCTTGTAGAGCATCTTGAGAAAACAATGACACTTCTATCCAGCATTTGCTGCTCTATGTGCTTTGGGCATGTAGATTTTTGTGGAAATAAAAAAAAAAAAAAAAAGGAGAACCTCTTTCTGCTGCTTTCCCATGCAAGGAAGGCTGAGGTTTAGCAGTGGTCTGCTTGTTGGGTTCTAGCCAGATGCCCGGATGAACCACATGGATGAATGAGTTTTCAGCGAGACGAGTGCACCCCCTTGGCTAGCCCAGTGAATCAGACCTAATTAAAATACGCAGTCAGCACACTGCAAAAATGCGAGGGGTAAAAGGAAGAGGGCAGGATGGGGTAAGTCATGGGTCATTAAGATAATGAAGACAAAGCGAACAAAGGATGGCAATTTAAGAGTCCTGGCGCTGCATTCTAGAAGAGACCTGGCTCACGCACACGTCCTTCATACGCGGTCTAGTTGGTGAGGACAGCAACCCAAGGACTAATGAGTAGCTTCAGACAAGTAGTCAAACTTGCAAAGTCAAGATCTTTAAATGCTATTAAGAGCTGGTGTCCACTGAATAGAGAGGGGCATTCTTTTTAGGGGTGGTACAAGGTATACAGGGAATGTTCGAGCATTTCCAGAAGGTTGCAGGTTGGACAAATCAGAGAGAAATTTTACCCTCCCGTTTATTGCTTATTCATATTTAGTGGAGTTGCTGGATGTGCCTGGTGCCTAACAGCTCTGGGCATGTTTGCAGGAGTAATGATAATTTTTAAAAAAGGAAGTCCCTGTTATTTGGGTGTAGAATCCACCCTCTGAAAACACATGCCAATGGCGAGGTATTTCAGGGAATCATTTTGCATACCTGCTTGTCTTCCCTCCCAGGAAAGCTTCTGGCAAAGGCTGCATGAGTGTGCCATTTGGCAGAGGGATTCTTGAGTCAAGCCTTCAACAACCTAACACTGGATTCAACACTGTTAAACCTTGTGTAGACCAGTAACACGAAGCACACTTGGGCAAATCTCTCCTCCACAGTAACAGCGGATATGTATCTACATACGTAGGCACAGACACACACAGCCTGCCAAGAACAAACATGTTGTAGATATTATTTTTCAGCTAAAAAAAAAAATCTCTTTATAATACACAGTTTGAGGAGCTTAGAATTCAAAGCCATAAGAATTATATCTTCCTAAAAAGTCACCAGGGATGACAAAGTAGAAAAACATACATAGTTAGTGTTTTGTTAGAAAACATTTGGGGACTAAACATCAGAAGGGAAAGCTGAATTAGCACAGGGTCACCACTCCAACTGGCCCACTGTGGACCTGTGGGTGGCCCGCCCGGGCCAGAGTGACTGTCTCCAGGACGGTGAGTCACAGCCTTCCTGGCCGTGTGTGCTACTGCCTAACCACACTTGTCATTCTTTCACTTCTCCTTTTATCCATAACCAGAAGCAGTAGACAAAAAGAAGGGAAGGAGGAGCCCCAAAACACCAGGGCTCACAGCGGAACTGAAGCTACCATGTGCTGCAAAGCAGTGAGGCACGTGACCTCCCAAAGGAAGAGTGGTTAGAAACTCCGGGCCTGGGTTTGGATCCTGAGGCCAACAGGATGCTTTTGCTGTCACCAGCCACCACCTGCAGCTGTTTGGAGCGTTGCCTGCAGGCCAGTGGAGCTGCTTTGCTTGCATTCAGAAGGAACCAGAAGCATGCAGGAGCGTAAGTCCCCTGGGGCAGCCCTTAGCCCCACTGTCATAGATGCTGTGATGGGACATGGGGCTCCTGCCCCCTTGCTCTGGGTGGGGGCAGCCCTGGGGCATCTAGACTTCAGAGTCTGTGGGCAGGACCAGCTGCAGAATTTGCAGGGCCCAGCACAAAATGAAAATGCACAGCCCTTTTTCAAATATTGCTAAGAATTTCAGACAGCGGCAGCAGCAGAGCGTTAACCCAAGCGTGGAGCCCGTCTGAGCACGGGGCACACACGCCTGCGCAGATGTGGCCTGCCTGCTCGCAGGATCAGGTGGGAGCCACCCTCTGAAGTCACCCCTTCCCCCTTCCCTGCTCAGCTCCTCCCACCCTCTTACCAGGTTCCCCCGGGCAGCTCGTCCTCAACAAACCTCCTGCACAAGAACCTTCATTTCAGAGTGTGCTTCTGGGCGCCTGACTTAAGACAGGGCTCTGGGCATGTCCCCTAACCTCTTTAAACCTCAGTTTCCTTCATCTGTAAAAATGAGGAGAAATTAGAGTATAACTCATAGAGCTGTTGGGAGAATTGAAGGAGATAATAGATACAAGCACTTAGTCCTGTTCGTTTGGGACAAGGAGGAAGGGGAACAGATGCTTTGTCTGGTGGGGGTTCTATTGAGAAATAGATGACATTTGTCTACTAGGAGGAACCAATTGACCAGAAGGGGGACTTCCAAGAAGGAACAGATGATGTGTCAAGGGGTCCCCAGGGACCGAACAGATGTGTGGTCTGTGATCGGGGGTCTCCAAGGACCGACCAACCCGAAAGAGGTGGAGAGGCCACAAAGTAGATACGATCAAGGCCACAAATGAGGGTCTCTGGAGCATGCGTACAAGTAAAGGGACAGTATCCTCAAGTGCCCTACCCTCATTAACACAGTAAAAATCACACCCACCAGCACCATGACAGTTTACAAACACCATGGCAACCCCTGGAAATTGCCTTACAGTTTAGAAAAGGGGAGGATTCGCCATTCCGGGAATTCTCCACCTTTTTCCAAGACAAACCATGAATATTCTACCTCCCACTTAGCATAAAATTAGGGAATCAACATAAAAGGGAAAATCTTGTTAAACTCAGGGTCTGTCCTCCGCTCGCGGGGGTCGACCATTCCTTCCCTGGCGTGCACTGCGCTTTAATAAACTGTCGCACTCGCTTGCATATGCTTGGTGTCTCATTTGCTCCGTCAGCTCAACACCGCTAACCATTCTTCATTACTGGGAACCAAGAACCAGGGAACACGGACCTGCCATCTGGTCCCCACACCTGACAGTACTGTGCCAAGCACATAACAAAAGTTCAGTGAATGCTAGTTAACATCATTTTTATCATAATTCCTACCAAAATTAAGTGTCCTCGCTTTAACAAGAGGACTAAGAGTAAATATTTAATATTAGGTCGGTGCAAAAAGTAATTGCAGTTTGGGGACCGTGAATTTTAAATCATTATAACTAGGCTCAAACACATCTTTATTCATCAAAATAGGAACCATTACAATCAACACATTTTTGCCAACGAGAAATAAGTTTGTTTATTCCTGCAGCATAAAAATCCGTGCTTTGGGATTCCATGAACTCTTGGAAAGCATTTTCTGCGTCCTGCTGGTTGTGGAAGCGTTTTCCCTGCAAAAAGTTGTTGAGATGCTTGAAGAAGCGGTAGTGGGTTGGCGAGAGGTCAGGTGAATGTGGCACATGAGGCAAAACTTCGTAGCCCAATTCTTCAACTTTTGAAGCGTTGGTTGTGCAATGTATCAGGCGTAGTCATGGAGAATTATTGGGCCCTTTCTGTTGACCAATGCCAGCTGCAGGCGTTGCAATTTTTGGTGCATCTCATGGATTTGCTGAGCAGACTTCTCAGATGTAATGGTTTCACTGGGATTCAGAAAGCTGTAGTGGATCAACCCAGCAGCAGACCACCAAACAGTGACCATGACCTTTCTTTTGGTGCCAATTTGGCTTTGGGAAGTGCTTTGGAGCTTCTTCTCAGTCCAACCACTGAGCTGGTCATCACCCGTTGTCATATAAAACACACTTTTCCTCGCATGTCACAATCTGAGAAATGGTTCGTCGTTGTTGCGTACAGTAAAAGAAGACAACACTTCGAAAGGACAATTTTTTTTTTTTTTTAT
Organism: Varecia variegata; assembly: GCA_028533085.1. Classification (NCBI taxonomy): domain Eukaryota; kingdom Metazoa; phylum Chordata; class Mammalia; order Primates; family Lemuridae; genus Varecia; species Varecia variegata. Next base: position 3,811,452 of record CM052455.1, on the reverse strand, counting down.
TTTTGGTCAGCTCACGAGGCACCCACTTATCGAGCTTTTTCACCTTTCCAATTTGCTTCAAATGCCCAACGACCGTAGAATGGTTGACGATGAGTTCTTTGGCAACCTCTCGTGTAGTTGTAAGAGGATCAGCTTCGATGATTAATCTCAATTGGTCGTTGTCAACTTCCAATGGCCGGCCACTGCACTCCTCATCTTCAAGGCTCTCATCTCCTTTGCAAAACTTCTTGAACCACCACTTCACTGTATGTACATTAGCAGTTCCTGGGCCAGATGCATTGTTGATGCTGTGAGTTGTCTCCAATGCTTCATGCCCCATTTTGAACTCAAATATGAAAATTGCTTGAATTTGCTTTTTGTCTGACATCATTTCCATAGTCTAAAATAAATATAAAATAAACAGCAAGTAATAAGTCATTAGTGAAAAAAACATAAATCAAAAAATGCACATTAAAATGATGGATAATGGAACCACATTTATTTAAGAATATATTCCAATATCAAAGGCAAATTTCAACAACGCTGAAACCACAATTACTTTTGCACCAACCTAATAAAACCCTGCCTGTTTCCTCTTCCCCTACCTGGGGAAGCCCACACCTGAGCCTTTGGCCCAAGTTTCATCCGTTAAGACTGGATAAAGATAGAGGTGGCTGAGAATGAAAGCAAAGAAGTCCCTTTGACAAAATAATCATAAAAGAGCGAATCTGACTTAAGTGTGCTTATAGCCCTATTTTGGCCAGAAGAAACTAAGTTTCTGATAAGATTACTTGACAAGATCCTTACGGAATTGTTAAGGTCATCAACTTTGTAAGTTCTTCCAAAACAGAGAGACAAATGCTTTGCCACAATGGATAACATACGTGGCTGGAAGACAGTAGCTGGTGATTAGTATTCCCCTTCCTGTCATCTGAACTCTGGACTGTCCACACAACAATGACAAGTAGACTTATGACGCTTCTCTTAAGAGGGCAATGGTGGTGACCTTGAGGATTTCCCAAAGGCGACAGTTGGCCTCTCTTTCCAGCCTCTCAGATGGCTCCAGGCCAAGGTAGGAGGCAGGGGTTGGACTGTTCTGTAAGAA
>CM052455.1:3790077-3809868 GCA_028533085.1 Varecia variegata | reverse complement strand
AGTTAAAGCCCAGACTCTAATCAAGCCTAGACTTTGTTAATCACTTAGGACCAGATAAAATAAAACAGGCTTCCAGAGAGCAGAGAGGTTGGTTTTCATTTTATCAAACACATATTGATTGACCTCCCGCTCATCCCCGACTCTGTATCTAAGACACAGCCCTGTCTTCTAGGCGCTCACAAGTTCAGCCAACTGAGGCAAGAAGGCCCAGCCGTCTCTGGCTTCGGGAAGACTTGATGTCTCAATGACCCCCACGTGACAAGTGGCATGTGAATGAGGAATCCCTCCTGCCCTTTGCCCTTTTCCCCTTGGCCCCTGCTGCACACATGTGGAAAACAACTGGTCGGAGCAAAGTCCTCCCCGAACATCTCATGTTGCTCCATCCTGGCCCCCTCCTCACCAAGGCACCACTTGCTGTTGCAGCTCAGACCAGAAAGATGGTTGTGGCATCCCCAGTTACTTCCTGGTATATGGTAGGCAATGATTGATTGAATGAATGAATGAATCAGTCAGTCAGTCAACCAACCAAGCAACAAACATACTTGGAATGCCTTTTTCCAGAGAAACATTGTCGACAGTGACTGGACCCAAGGTGGTCCCAAACCCCCAGTGCACCAGTGACACAGCCAAGGATGCAGCTGGGAGTGACAGATCCATTTCATCTCAACCTGTCACTCACCAAGGAACTCAGGGAGCCCAACTCCATGCACAGGTTGAAGACCTGATTAACAAATGGGTCCCTGCCTGACTCTTCCTGGCCAAGACTTGAGCATTAAGGTGCTTTAAATCAGCAAAGCTTCAGTCTTCTGCCAGGATGCTTCCGAGGCTTAGCTGAAATACTCATTTTGGATACTTATCCAAATAATATTTGTATTCCTTACATTAAGGGCTTTCTGAAAAAACAGCTACAAAATAATGAGAGTTTGATAGTGTAGCATGGGATGCAACTGACAGTGGATACCAACAGCACTGCACATACAAATGACAACTAGGTAAAGGATTACAGTGAGGAAAATGGTGTATCCTTCAAGAGTATTTTAACAATGGCAAGACAGTAAAATACCTTCAAATAAACATAATAAGATGCACGCAAAATGCCTAAGAGAAAAACCTTAAAAATGGCAAAGGAAAAGTAGAACCAATGGGAACACATACTACCTTCTAAAAGAGGAAGATTCATTGCCATGTCAATTCCCTGTAATTTATAAATTTAACGTAATCTCAATGCAAATACCAACTTTAAAAAAGAAACTAGAGAAGCTAACTCAAGTTAGCTTGGAAAATGAAACAAGTAAGAATTGCCAGGAAAAGAATAGAAAAAGGAAAGGGAAAGCAAGGACAGTGAGAAAAAAGAAAAGAAAAGAAAAAAGAAATGGGAAGAAATAGCTATACCACATACCAAAACATATTATAAAGTCTCAATAATGAAAACGGCATAGTACTGACTCACGGATAGATAGAACAAACAATGAAATAAGCTAGAAAATACAGAAATGGACCCAAGTGTAATCAGAAATTCGGTAAATAATAAAGGTGATATGTCTAATCACGGAGGAACAGTATCAGTAAATGGTATCAGGACAACTGAAAAAGAGCTAAGTTCAGTCCATAGCTCATATTCTACCCTATCATCAACTCCAAATGGATCAAAGACATAAACGCTAAAATGAAACCAGGCCAGGCATGGTGGTGCATGCCTGTAATCCTAGCACTCTGAGAGGCCGAGGCAGGAGGATCACTTGAGCTCAAGGAGTTTGAGACCAGCCTGAGCAAGAGCGAGACCCTGTCTTTACTAAAAGTAGAAAAAATTAGCCAAGCACGTGGGCCTGTAGTCCCAGCTACTGACTGGGAGGCTGAGGAAGGAGAAGGATCTCCTGAGTCCAGGAGTTTGAGATGGTAGTGAGCTGTAATGATGCCACTGCACTCTCACCAGAGCAACACAAGGAGACTCTGTCTCAACAAAAAAAAAATAAATGAAACTGTAGAAGGACTAGAAGAAAACATGGGCAAATTCCTCTAGAATTGGAGTTTGGAATGCCTTTCTTTCTATCTAGGCTCCATACAAAAAATGATTATTATGTTTTTTCCATTTATTTTTTTATTTGTATATATTCATGGGGTACAAGTGGAATTTTGCTACTTTAATATATCGCATCATGATGAAATCAGGGCCTTCGGTGTATCCATCCCTGGAGCAATGCACATGGTACCCATCAAGCAACCTCCCGTCATCACCCCTTCCTACCTGCACACCCCTCCAAGTGACTACCATATTATACCACCCAATTTTTCAAAAAATTTATACACAAAATACAAGCGTAATCAAAAAACAATAATGTGGAGCAACTTATATCACAGAAAACTAATTTCCCTTAACATATAAAGAGTCCCTATATATACTGTTAAGAAAAAAAAGGCCAAATCCACCAATACGATTTTTGTTTAGATGGGCAAAGGAGATGAAGATGCAGCTAGCTCATAGCAAAGGAAATGCAAATGGCTCTTGAAAGAATGGAATGGTGCTCGATTTCACTTTAATAAGAGAAATGCAAATTAAAACTGCAATGAAATTCCCGCATTGCAAGGCAATGGGGAGAGAGGGTTTCTCTTTCATGACTAGTGGCAACGCATAGTGTACAACCCCACTGAACGTATTTGGAAAACCTTATCGGAATTATAAATACACTTACCCTTTGACTCAATAATCCGACTTGCTGGAATTATAGCTTACCGATGTACCTGCACATAGAGGATGTGTCCCGGGGTAGCACTGTTTGTAGTAGCAAAAGATTGGAAGCAAATCAAATGTCCATAAACGGAAAACTAGTTAGATAAATTTACGGTGTGTCCATAAATAGGATACTACCAAGCTATAAAAGTGAATGAGGGTGTTCTTTATGTGCTGATTTGAAAGATGTCCAAGATAGATAGTTAAGTGGAAAGCAAAGTCCAAACCAGTTTACACAGAATGCTAACTTTTGTCTGCCTTGCCACATGGGTATTTCAGTACAGTTTTGATTTGCATTTCTCTGAACATAAACGACGTTGAGCACCCTTCCATCCTTTCAAGAGCTGTTACATTTCCTTTTTTTGTGAAAGGAGGAAAGAGAAAAGAAATGATATATAAAACACACACACACACACACTTGCTCGTATTTGATAAAGACACCCAGGAAACTAATACAAGTGGTTACTTGCATTGGGGTTGATGAGAGCAAGGGTAGAAGTAATGTGTTTTATAGTTTTGATGTATGAACCAAGAAAATGAATTATCTGTTCAAAAAATGAAAGTGGGATAAATTAAGTCTTTCCCTACCAATTCCTCAGGCTCTTGCTAACCCTGTCGTTTCACATTTGCCAGATAGTTCTCCTAGATCCAAATCTGACCCTGGGGGAATAGGGCAGGCTCAAGGATGAATGGGTGCCAGGGACACCCATGGACCCATAACAATCTCCCCACGTGGGTGGACTCTCTTGCACATTTGTAAAAGATGAGGTCAATAGGGGACAGCTATTGTTTTCAGTGAGAGGAATACAATCCCCGCTTTGCAATGAAACTGGCCACTGAGTCAGGGCATCTAGGCAAACCAACTTCAATAACAGACAGTAGGTTCCTGCAACCAGCTGACAAAAGAGAAGGCTTCCAAACCCAGAATATTCCCTCTCCAGCCTTCTGTGCTACAGCTGGGCCCAGCCTGATCTGATCTCCCTGCTGTGTTTCGAGCTTTTCCCAGATTACAAATGGGCAACTGGTCTTCTATTTAATTCCTTTATCTGCGTTTCTCTTGGAGCACCTGGGACAGCAAGCAGCCTTTCCCCTTGGGCTTTAAACTTTTTCCCAGCCTCAGGGACCCCCCCCCACCACAGCTTTGCTTTTCCATTGTCTGTGGAAGAGCAAGAGCCAGCCAAGGTGCTGCAAGATGAGTTGTTGAGCGCATCTGCCGCGCATGGAAGGAAAAAGCAAACTGGAGTCTCCAAAGCCGAGGACGGTCCCTAAGGGCCTGAGCACTTGCAGCTTCTCCCTTTGATTCCTTTGATTTTATGAGCTCAGAGCACAACATGTTGGAAGTTAGCAGAGCAGCTGCCCGGGAAAGAATGCACTCGTTCCACTGTTGTGGACTTCAAGGGAAAGCACTGAGCAGCATGGGGCACCAGCGGGAGGGAGAGACTCCAGCCCTCCACAACACGTCCAGTTCCCACCAGCCTGAGCTCTTGCCAAGTGAACTAGCTGAGTTGGTGTGAGGAAGCTCCAGTTCCCGGGCTTTTGTCATGGACTGGGGAGAATGCATTTGCTGTGACAAATGGAGGCAACAGATTTAATCCCCAGCCCAGCCTATGCTGCAGGAGCCAAGTGAGGACCAGCCTGCATGGGGCTCAAGGCAGTGACACTGACCACCGGGGTGGGCTTTGGGACACAACAGACTGGAGGCTAGACTTGGCTCTGCTCCCGTGGGCATCATGCAGAGGCCTTGCCCTCTGTCCCTTCTTCAAAAGAAAGGCCAGAATCCCTCCATGTCCAGAATCGCAGGACCAGTTTCTGCAAGGCAACTTTTTTCCATGATTAAGGACCACAGAAGAAAAGATGACTCGGCTCTGCCTTACAAGCACAGTGACCGAGAAAAAGATGCGGGGTCCCCTGATGCCAGTGACTCATATGCTTTTTGGGAGTGTCAAGGCACTGTGGTGATGTATTTCTCCTGCTCGCCACAAAACTGCTCAAGGGACGAGGGTCTCCCATCAGCCAAGGCAAATATGCCATTGCCATCTAGAGTAGCCAGACAACACACAGAGAGGTCCTGGGCATGCCAGCCGAGGATAGGACCTTCCTCCACCCAGCCCATTTGACGTTCCACAGCAGGGAAGCAGCAGAATTGCCACCTCTGCAGGACTTCTCAGTGTGTGGCCGATGGACCAGAGAAATGTACCTCTTCAGGAAAAACCGTGTCATCCTTCCAACCCCTCAGACTCCCAACTTCTAGGATAAGCAGCTCACCTCCTCCTTGAGCATGGTGATGACCCATGACATTCTTCTTCAGGTGGAGATGATGTGTGTCTCCTTGTAAGTCCATCCCACCCCTCCTTACCTGGGACCCACAAAGGGCCAGTTAGATCCCTGTGGCACAAGAAGCCCCACTGGTAACTTGCAGACATGGAAGGTGCCTGTGGGCCTCCCCTGCAGAGCAGCCATCCTAAGCCCCTCCACTCACTCCTCACCTGTCATGAGTTCAAGGCCCCCACCAACCTCCACTATCTTCCCTATTCTCTCACTCTGGGGTGAGAGAAATTTCCAGGGACTTCAACACCCCACTGTCAGAGCTGGACAGATCATCAAAGCGGAAAATAAACAAAGAAACACTGGAATTAAATGGGGACCCTAGACCAAATGTACCTAAAAGATATTTAGAGAGCATCCTACACAAAAATCACTGAATATACATTCTTCTCATCAGCACATGGGAAATTCTCCAAGATTGATCATATCTTGGGCCACAAAATGGGTCTCAAGAAATTTTAAAAAATCAAAATCATACCATGTATCTTCTCAGACCATAGTGGATTAAAACTAGAAATCAATTCTAAGAGTAACACTCAATTCTATGCAAAGTCATAGAAATTAAACAACTTGCTACTGAACAATTATTGGTCAATAATGAAATTAAGGTGGAAATCAAAAGATTCCTTGAACTGAATGACAAAGGAGACACAAGCTATCAAAATCTATGGGATTCAGCAAAAGCATACCTAAGGGGAAAATTCATAGCCTTAAATGCCGACATCCGAAAGTCAGAAAGATCACAAATTAACAACCTAATACCATATCTCAAGGAACTAGAAAAGAAAGAGCAAACCAAACCCAAAGCCCACAGAAGAAAACAAATAACAAAGGTCAGAGCAGAACTAAATGAAATAGAAAACAAAAATACAGTCAGTGAAAACAAAAATGTGGTTATTTGAAAAGATAAGCAAGATTGATAGACCTCTTGCTCGATTAACCAGGAATAGAAGAGAAAGGGCCCAAATAAGCTCAATCAGAAATTAAAAGGGAGATATTACAACTGATAGCACAGAAATACAAAACATCATCTGTGAATATGATAAAAATCTCTACACACATAAATGAGAAAATGTAGAAGAAATGGACAAATTCCTGGAAACACACAACCTTCCAAGACTCAGTCAGGAAAAAATAGAACTCCTGAACATACCAATAATGAGCAGTGAGATTAAAGTACTAATAAAAAGTCTTCCAAAAAAAAAAAAAAAGCCCCTCTATCTGGTGATAGAGTTCAGCCAAATTCTACCAGGCCTACAAAGAAGAACTGGTACCCATACTGCAGAAATTATTCCATAACATTGAAAAGGAGGAAACCCTCCCCAACTCATTCTATGAAGTCAGTATCACCTTATTATCAAAGCCAGGTAAGGACACAACAAAAAAGAAAACTACAGACCAATCTTCCTTATGAATACAAATACAAAAATCCTCAATAAAATACTAGCAAATTGAATTCAACAACACAGGAAAAAAAATCCACCATGACTTCATACGAGGGAAGCAAGGATGGTTCGAAATATGTAAATCAATAAATGTGATTCATCACATAAACAGAAGCAAAAACAAACACCATATGATCATCTCAGGAGATGCAGAAAAAACATCTGACAAAATCCAGCACCCTTTCATGATAAAAACCCTCAGCAAACTAGGCATACAAGGATCATATCTCAAAATTATAAAAGCCGTATATGACAAATCCACAGCCAACATCACACTGAAAGGGGAAAAGTTGAAAGCATCCCCACTAGGAACTGGAACAAGACAAGGATACCCACTGTCACCACTTCTATTCAACATAGTGAATGCTAGAAGTCCTAGCCAGAGCAAGCAGGCAAGAGAAAGAAATAAAGGGTATTCAAATCAGGAAAGAGGAGGTTAAACTATCACTTTTCACTGACAATATGGTCTTTTGTCTAGAAAATCCCAAAGACTCCACCAAGAGACTCCTGGAATTGACAAATAAATTCTGCAAAGCCTCAAGATACAGAGAGAAAGGAACGCTTATACACTGTCGGTGGAACTACAAATTAGTACAACCCCTATGGAAAACAGTATGGAGATTTCTCAAAGAATTAAAAGTAGACCTACCATTCAATCCAACGATCCCACTACTGGGTATCCATCCAAAGGAAAAGAAGTCATTTTATCAAAAAGACACCTGCACTTGAATGTTTATTGCAGCACAATTCACAATTGCAAAGATGTGGAATCAACCCAAGTGCCCATCAATTCATGAGTGGACTAACAAAATGTGGTATATGTATACCATGGAGTACTAATCAGCCATAAACAAGGATGAATTAATGCCTTTTGCAGCAATTTGGAAGGAACTGGAGACCATTATCCTAAGCGAAGTATCTCGAGAATGGAAAAACAAACACCACATGTACTCTGTAATACATTGGAACTAACCCATGGGCACACAAGTGAACAGAGGGAAATAAAAGTCACTGAAAATCAAGTGGGGGAGGGGGAATGAGGGGACGGGCAAAAACCCACCTAATGGGTACAATGAACACTATTCAGGTGATGGGCACATTTATAGCCCTGTCTCAAGCCATGTATCAAAAACATCTGTATCCCCTTCATATTTTGAATTTTTTTTTTAAAAAAATATTCGCTCCAGAACACAGTGCAACCCCTTCTCTCTAAGCAGCATGGAGGGTGCAAGACCAAGTCCCCCTCAGTCATTCATTTGTTCAACCAAGTCAACACCTGCTGCATGCCAGACTCCCTATCCTCTCCTAATAGTTCTTGTAGCATGTAGTGCTCTGCTGATTCTGATGAACAAAATGCATCAGCCCCATCTTCTCTGGTTTGAAATCCTGGAATTTGTGGTCCCTCATAAGTGGCTGTGAGTCCAGGCTCTTTGTGTGTCTGAGATGGACTCTCACAGCTGATGGAGTTATATGAGAGAGAAGCCCCAGGAGGAAGAGAAGATGAGGAGTAGCTGCAGACTGGAGCTCAGGAAGCCTGTGGGCTAATGCATACCCTCCTTCCCATCTGTTGCCTGGCTTCACCAAGCACCCGTAGTGTCTGTCCAGTCTGAAAGCCTTTGTGGTACTCCAGCTTCCACACTGCACCAGTGTGCAATGAACTTCAGAGCCTGGAAAAGAGCACCCAAAGCTTCCTACAGTGATCCAGGTAGTAGGAATGCCAGGCACCAACTGCCTCCATGCAGCCTGCATGTCAACAGAAGCAGTGCAGGGAGAAACAGTGGAGAGGCCTCCACATTGGCTGAAAACACAGGAAAATGTGAGCTGTGCATGAGTCCACACTGAGTCAGAAGTCCCTGTGCACCTGCCATGGGTGTATTAGTTATCTGTGGCTGTGTAACAAATTAGTCCAAAACTTAGCGCTTAAAACACGAGCGTTTCCTTTATGTCACAGTCTTTGGGATCAGGAATCTGGAAATGACTTCAGTGGATGGTTCTGGCTCAGGGTCTCTGTTGAGGCTGTACCTAGAAATGTCACCCAAGGCAACCATCATCTAGAGGCTTGACTGGAGTTGGACGGTCTGCTTCTGAAACGGCTCCGTGGTCACGCTGACAAGGCCATGCTGGCTGTTGGCAGGGGCCCTTAAGTCCTCACTACACAGGCCTATCCTTATGGCTGCTTGAGTGTCCTCACAAAGTGGCAGCTAGATGGCACTCCCCCAGAGTGAGTGATCCAAGAGAACAAGACAAACGCCACCATGTCTACTATAACCCAGCCTCAGAGCTCATTTCCGTAATATCCTATTGGTCACCCGGGTCAGCCCTATTCGGTGTGGGAAGGGACTGTGCAAGGACATGGCTACTAGGAGTTAATACTATCTGGATTTCAGCTCAGAGGTTGCCTAAAGCAACGGGTGCGTTTTATCAGAAGGAAGTCCCTGAGCTACAGCTGACATTTGTTTCACCAAAAAACACGGGGCCTCTACACATCCCTACTTCCATGTCTCTACGGTTTGTTTTCATAATTGCACCAGTTATCAAGTCTGTGTCAAAGGACACATGAGCCTGTACAGCAGAGGGGTGGACACTTCTGACTCATTCAGGAATAATGGGGCCAACACTCAATGCTGCAATAGAGCAAGTAACACTACAAAGAGGGGACAAAGGCCACGGCCAACCTGTCCTCACCCACAACAGGGCCTTTGAGGTGCTTGAGCTTAATATAGAAACAGTGACCAATCGTCAGAAGGAAGAGAAAACTTAGGGTGCAATGCTGGGTACTTTTATACATATTGTCTTTCAACACAACGCCCGGATCTTTGTCCTATGGCACAGGGAGCACTGAAAGAAGTAGAATGAGTGAAAGTTGGGGCCGTATTCTCAAAGGAAGAATAAGAATTGCCTGGGCAGAGTCATCTTGTGATAGCAGCTGAGATGACGTCAACATCAGGAAGAAAGAAGACAGGCCTCAGCATGGCGGTGGCTAATTCCAAGGTCACATCCAAGTCAACCCACGGCAGCAAGATAGGAGCCCAACAGCAGAGCAGCAACACACTGCAGAGTTGCCGCTACCGTGAAAACCCGTGTGCCACCACGGGGAATCTTTGTGCACTCTCAGCACGCTTCGCTTCCAGGGAAGGGGAGGGATTGGCTTCCAGAATTTATGCAGGTGGGACTCGGAGCCAAGAGCCTGCTGTTACTGGGATCCACCGCCCTCCGCTGAACGTAGACACTGGGGTTGCCCAGGAAGCAGCCGGCTCCAGGGCTGCCGACCAACCTAGTCAGATCCGGAAGTAGCAGCAGAAAGTCAATCTGGAGCCTCCTCAGTTTCCCCATCAGCGAATAGCAAAAAAAAAAAATTTTTTTTTAAAGGTTAAAACCATCTCTGTTTCCACACAGGAGAAGTCAGGGTCCCCGCAACTAGCAAGGCATCCCAACCAGCTGGGGCTATACCAATTTTGCCAAACATCACAAAGTTACACAAAAGTCTCCACACTAGTCAAACTAAATTTTTCATTTTAACCCACTTAAATTTTCATGATGAACTTGGACTGTAAGGATCTAGGTTCAAATTCCAGCTCTGCCACTTACTAACTTTGTGACTCGGTCATGTTTCTGAACCTCGGATGTCTGTATAAACGAGATCATAACTAGCTCATGTATGAACACACATGTGAGTAGTCTGCAGTCCATGAAGTTTTATGTAAGTGGTAGTCATTCTCCTTGTACTGGGCTTTCAGGAGCAAGGGGGTTCCATAATCCGCACACAATGCTGGTGGCAGTGCCCCATGACTGGGATCTCTTGGGTGTAGGATGAAGGGACTTCGAGGTCCCCTAGCTTTAGTGAAATGGCTCTTGGGCTGAGAGGCTAGAACTAGAATTGCCTGGGCACGACCCAGCCTGAATGCCCGCTCCCACATGGGGAATCTGGGGTCAGGATTCTCAAACTGAGCCGGCCCATGAGCCCACCCTCCCCATGTCTTCCTCACCCCACTTCCGGGGCTGGGATCTAGAAGGCAGCCCAGTGAGTGAAAGAGCCAGACGTCCTAACTGCCAGGAAGACACGATCTTATCACTTCTGGCACTTTGTGGAAATTCTTAAAACTAAGTCCCACTGCTGCCTCGCCCAGCACCCCAGGCCTTCCTTCCCTCTGGCCCCCACGTCTCCCCGCAATCCACCGAGGCCGCCCCTGCACGGGCTGCCCAGGGGCTGATCCCGGCAGCTCTGCCTTCGTCACCCCTCGTGGCCTCTGTGGCATCTGACAGCACACTTCCCCCGGCTCGCTGCTTCCCACGGGCGATGCTCTCCTCCCACGCCTGCCTTTGCCCACTGGAGATGTCCCCTTCCTTTGTCAGCCTCTGACTCCGCTAGTGTTCCCTGCGCCTGTCCTCCATCTTTTATGCTTCCCTGTCTCTCTCCTCTTCTCTCTCCAGAACTGAGAAACTAGTCATCTCTGCAGACGACTCCCAAGTCTCCATCCCAGCCCTGCGCCCGCCCCAGGACTGGGCCCCCCGGCTGCGTGCCCATCCTGTGCAATGGTGCAACATGCCTGACACCCCAGCATCCCCCTCCCTGCGCCCAGCCAGCTCCCTCCTGCCGCTCCCGTGCTGGTGACGACACCACCCTTGCCAGCACCTCAAAGTCACCCTGGACTCTTCTGCTCCCTCAGTCCCTCATCCAATTAGCCGCCGGGTCCTGCAGGGCGTCCTTCATAATGGCTCTCATATATATTTATTTCTTTTCATTCCTGCTGTCAGCAGAGATCCTCCAGAAATACAACTTTGTCGTTGTCTTTCCCTCCTGTGGAGCATGCGGAAGCACTCCACGCGGTGGGATGTCTCGCAGGACGCCACTTGAGCTCGTGAGCCTGGCACTTCCATGCCTCTGCCATCCATCCCGCTCTGCCTTTCCACGCGTGCCTCCCGCTGCTCCCCGAGGAGCCCCTGGGCCCAGCCGACCACCCGCACCCGTGTCCCTTCCACTGCTCCTTCCCCTAGAGGGCTCGTACCAGCACTGGCAGCAGCTGACACTTCTGTGGCCATCCCAGGCTTCAGGCACTGTTCTAAGTGGTTCACACATTCCAAGTCATGTCATCCTCCCAAAAGCCCTAGGAAGCCCAAACTGTTATTATCCAACTTTGCAGATGAGCAAACTGAGGCACAGGGAGGTTAACTAAGTTGCCCCGGGCCACACACCCAGCGGGGGGTGCAGTCAACATTCCACCCCAGCCCACCTGGCTCTAGGGTCACTGAGCCCAGAGGCCCACGGTGACAAGCAAGGCTGAATGTGCAGCACGGAACCCCTCGTGGCCCAGTCTTTCAGCACGAACCCAAACCGGCAAGGTGTTGCGGGGATTTTGTGGCGTAATTCCTGAAGGAAAGAAAGTTTCCCATCGACCTTCAGACCTGGGAGATGATGACACATTAAGTCATCCTGCCATTAAAATTAAGTTCAATCACCCCTAATGGAATGTCACCTCCAAGACAGCCATTAAAGCCACCGGCCTAACCGACTGGCAGGTCTCACGTATATCACTATTACCTTGTCCCTCTAACAGCCACTTGCTCCGCGGCTGGGAAGGCCCCAGGAGACGCGAAATGCTGCCCAGATCCGCCCTGTCGCGTCCCCCGGAGGAGAGGAGCCGGCTGCTTGATCCCATGGTGGCCACGTCTGTACTGCAGCGTGGTTCGGAGACTTGCATGCAAGGTGAAGCTTGCATACGTAGGGGACACATACTTTGACCTCCACACGGCCAGGGCTGACTGCTCCCTGCCCTCAAGGTGAAACCAGGTTCTATCACAGAGGGGACTTGCCTGGTCGCCAAACAGGATTCTGAACCCTACCATTCAGAGCTGCGTGACGTCAACGTACTCCAAGGGCAGCCGCTCCTGTCGGACTGTGGTCATCTAGCGAAGCATCCCGGGGGGACCAGCTCCCTCCTAAGTCCCCCGGCCCTCGGTGAGCACTCGCTCTGCCGCAGACTCCTCCAACATTGCTGGCACCAGGAACCCTCACAGGCACGATGTCGTTTGCAACTCACGCAATGAAATAAGGTCGTTACCCACATTTCCGTCTTACAGATGAGAAAAACAGGGTTTAGGGAGGTTGGGGGCTTGGTAGAAATACTTAGGGAGTGAGGGGAGAGCTAGGACGGGCCCTTCCCCGCCCAGGCCATGCTGTTTCTTGAGTACCTTGCAAGCATTGTTTCTTTAATGCCTGTATTTCACCCTGGAAGCAGGAGGTATTATTCCCAATGCATAGATAGGAAAAGTGAGACTCCACCTCGCTAAAGGAAATTGCCCTAAGTGCACATGGAGCAAGTGGCAGAGCTGGACGTGGGCCTGGCCTTGCCCCGAGCGCTGTACCCTTTGCATGCCGTCCCGCAGAAACAGCTTGCGCCTCCCTCCCCGGGTCCCTGTCCTGGCCCGTCAGAGCTGGGAACACCCACCAGGCCCCACCCTGTTCTCCAGCCAGGCCCTTGTTTGTGTCTCCCTGGCCTTGCTGGCCTTGCCAAGCCGTGGCCTCTGCCTCTCCCTGGGCCCCAGGGCCCGATCATCCTCCTGCATGCACAGCAGCACGTGCCTCCCTGCCAGCACCAGCGTGCTGGCCTCTTCCCAAGTAAGACAAGCCAGGACAAAAGGCAGCCCTGATTTCAAGCAGAAGTCCCCGTAATAGTGGTTACGTGCATGGAGTGCGTATTGTTGCCAAGCACTGTTGTGTGCATTTTGTCTCGACTGAGTCCTTGAATCTCACAGCAATCCTAAGAGGAAGGTGCCACTGTTACACCATTAGCAAGTAGGAAAGTCGAGGCAAAAAGCTAACAGAGGCTGGGAAGGGCAGGCAGAAGGGACGGATGGGGAGAGACGTGTTAAAGGATACAAAGTTACATCTGGATGGGACCAAGCTCTAGTGTTCTCTAACACTGTGGGATGACTATAGTTAACAGTAATACACAACACAGTTTCAAATAGCTAGAAAGAGGATATTGAATGTCCCCAACACAAAGAAATGATAAATGTTGCACATGATGGATACGCTAATTACCCTGATCTGAGCACTAGACATTATATGTAGCAAAATATCACTATGGACCCCATGAATATGCACAATTATTATATGTCAATTTAAAAAATAAATTTTTTTTTAAAGGCTGAGTAACTTGCCCAGAGTAAATCACGACTAAGAGCCCGGATTCAAACCCAGACAATCTGACTTGAGAGCTCAACCTTCGGTACCACCTATCACGTATGAAATATTAATATAATCGTGGTGCAATGGGAAGAACAGTCTTTGGGATCAGAATTCTAGTTTTGCTCCTTATTCCACGACACTGGTAAAATTTAACCTCTCAGATGATTGGCTCCCTCACACGTAAAATCTGGGCTAATAATAAATAGATGTTTCTGATACAGTTCATGAGAATGAAATAGAATAACGCATAGAAGTGTCTGAAACAGCGTCTGTCTGACGTGCGATAGGCGCTGGCCATTGCTAGTTTCCTTTTTTCCTCTAATTAAGAAAGTCTTCCAAGTTATGTGCCTGCTGCTATGGTAGTTGCTCCAATGCCAAGTGCTTCAGGGTCAAAGGGTTTTAACAGAGCTCATGGAATTATTCTAGAAGGAACATTTCTAATCTATTTAGAGATTTTGTCAAAAGTATCTGACATGCAGAAGAAAAGAAAGATCATAGGCTTCCTCAAGATTGTGTTTGGATTAACCATATTTAATAATAACTAGATACATATAATAAACCATAATGGTTTGCATATATTATATAAACCACCAAATAACCCCATTTAGTCAACAACCTGGTATTTCTACCTTGCCAGTAAGCCAACATCAGTCTATGTGTGCTTTAAGAAAAGAAACTTTTCTATCTTCTGAGATAGGGTTTCCAGCCCCCAGGAGGGTTTCCATGCTCTGAAGGGGCCCAGCTCTGCTCACCCTGGTCTAAAGTTCCCTCTCTGAATGCGGCAAACACTGCCACTCCGAACCCTCCAGGCCCAGCACCTCCCCCGGCCACCGTGACTGACACAAACGAGGGTTTTTTAGTTACTTAATGGAGGGTGGATATTACACAGGCATGGAATAAGGTCAGGATGTTGGACCGCTTCCCAGAGAGTCTGTGACCAACATTCTAATTCTTCTTCCTCCCCTCGGCCACATCATTTAACCCCCTTAGGACTAAGTTTTATAAAAATCATTTGTGAGGTGTGAATCACATCACACCTGTCTCTGAAAACACAGAGTAAATTCGATCTCCCTTCCCACTTGCTATTCCCTCTCCTTGGAATAAATCTGCACTGTTCTTCCCTCTTCCCCTTCCCCTCCTTCTAGCAAACTCCTGTGCAGCTTAGAAATTGCCTCCTCCAGGAAGCCCTCCTGGACCCCAGCAGTCTGAGATGGATACCTTCTGTGTCTCCCATTGCACCCAGGCTTCCTTCCACCCTGGCACTGTTGGTCTGCCTCTCTCATTAAATAGTGAACTCCTTGCCAACAAGTGGGTCTTGGCCATCTTTGGACCCCCAGAACCCCAGAACCTAGGCAGGGCCTGGCACAAGGTAGATTCTCAAAAAGAGCTTGTTGAACAAATGAATCATAAAGCTGAATTCCATGACCCAAGCCGTATTTTCTCATTCGCTCACAATATAGCTTACAGACTATGCCTGCAGAAATAAACAAGGTCAGAGGTTTTGAGATCAGAGAGTTGGGTCAGAAAGCAGGACGGGAGCAGGAGCTGCCACCACACCGACCCGCAGGCCCCCGGCTCCTGCAGCCTCACCGAATGACACAGCAACCGCGGAAGGGGAGGGTAGCCTCCTGCCCTTGCCAGGCTGTAAAAAGTAATGGCAAGAAACCATGCCCTAGTTCCCCTCCTCAGATCATGCCAGCTTGTGCAATTTAACCACAAGAATATTGATAAGTCCCAGAACACAGTTGGAGGACAAAGTCGATGTCTGTCATCAGCCAGGTTCCGTGTGGCAAAATTGCAGAGTCATCTGGTCTACCCTTTGCTCTGTGTACAAATCCCTCTGATCCAACAGTCCTTCCCAGTCCTGGGGGGGTTTCAAAAATCACCGGAATCCAAGTTTTAAGTGGCAAAGATCCCTCCAATACAGCAATGTTTTCAACAATCAGTGCGATGCTGGTGATGCATAATGCACAACTTGGGAACCACGGGAAACGCAAAAATGAGACGCTATGCCTGCCGCAAAGGGCTCATGCTCTAGAAGGATTGGAAAGGCCAGTTGCTCAGGGGCAGAATTGAGGGCAGCTATAATGAGGGCATAGGCTGGGCATAAACAGGGGAGGGGACAGAAGTCACGTGAGGGACATTCTGCAGGACAACAAACCCCATTTCCTTCACAAACTCAACTAAATCTAATGGCAGACTTGATTTCAAAAAATCGATCGTCCAAAAAAATTGGGACAATTGGGGAAGCTTCAATACAGACTGTGTATTGGGGGTATTGGATAAAAGCAAAGAATTCTTGATCATTTTTAGGCTTAATAACCATAATAATCCTAGCACTTGGGAGGCCGAGGCAGGCGGATTGTTTGAGCTCAGGAGTTCGAGAACAGCCTGAGCAAGAGCGAGACCCCATCCCTACTAAAAATAGAAAGAAATTATCTGGCCAACTAAAAATATATATAGAAAAAATTAGCTGGGCATGGTGGCACATGCCTGTAGTCCCAGCTACTCGGGAGGCTGAGGCAGGAGGATTGCTTAAGCCCAGGAGTTTGAGGTTGCTGTGAGCTAGGCTGACGCCACGGCACTCACTCTAGCCCGGGCAACAGAGTGAGATTCTGTCTCAAAAAAAAAAAAAAAGAAGAAGAAAAAAAAAATAACTGTAATAGCCTTACATCTGAAAATGCTCATATTTTTCAGAGATGCAAAAATCTAGTGTGTAGAAATGAAATGACATGAGGGTTTAAAACAACCCAGGAAAAAATAAACAGAGACAGAGATTGACGAAGCGAATGTGGTAAAGTCTTGAGAGCTGCAGATTCTGGGGGACAGGTGCGTGGGGAAGCATTGTGCTCTGCTCTACTTTGGGGAGTGTTTGAAAGGTTCCTAATTTGGAACAGTTAAAAATGAAAGGAAGGCGGCCCGTGGAGGAAGAGGCACTTTCGGCTGGGCCTTGGACGGCAAGCAAGCTCTGGGATGGAAATGGACAGGAATGTTCTCTGTGGGGGGCCCAGCCCATCCGAGGCCCAGGGGTCAGAAGGATTGGCTGTGGCCCAGAGCTCAGGTTGCCTCTGTGCAGGTCAGAGTTCTGAACACGGTCCCATAGCTGATGTGGGCCACCTGCGTTGACCTGTTTCCCAAGGATGTGGTGATCAACAAAATTTGTGCTGATCAACAAATTGGGCACTCCACAAACACCGGGCCCTGCACACAGGCCACGGGGGAGGCTGCCAGATAATTTTCCAAAACAACCTGTTTGTTCTCAGCATGCTGGCCCTGGCCTCAAGGACAGTACCCTACTCCTTTCCTCACTCCCATAATTGCCCTTCCTGGTGGATCCAGGGTTCTTCTAGGGGAACCCCCAACACTGTGTGGGTTCCCTCTTTGGGGGATCCATGGTCTTCCTGGGAATATAGTTCTCATTGTCCCTCCTCTGGATTCTCCAGTGTCTATGGAGGGAGCAGGTCAGAAGAGGCCACACAAGGGAGGGCTATGAGGTCACCTGTCCAGTGGTGCATCCACCTGGCTCCTCCCACCTCCGTCTGGACCTCTCCTGGCCTGGCACTGTCTCTTCAAGGAATTGGCTTTCTGAGGGACTAAATGTGCTGCTGCTGTCCCCTCCCACACACCTCCACCACTGTCCACCTCTCCAGGGGCCACCCTGGGCCTTTGCCGGGCAGGGTGGGGATTCAGGACCTGCCACAACGTCCTACCCCGTCATCCCTGGCCTGATTTGCCTCTGGCTTATCTGGTTTTTCTGAGATCATGGGAAAATGAAGCCTGGTCATATCTACAGAACAGCCTTGGCGTTGACCTCTCAGGGCAATTGCCCTTGACAGCCTGAGAGTCATTCAGAAATTGCCCATGTCTCGCTCGGGTGAGGTGGGTGGTTCCTCTCTCGCAAGCTTATCTTCCCTTTGCAGCCCTGGTAACGAACCGCTGAGGGCTGCAAAATCAGAGAGAAAATATTTACAATGAAGGTTGACCCAGAAGGACTGAGACAGGGGTCAGTGTACCTTCAGTGTGGCCTGATCTCTTCCAGACGAAGCAACTTTGGACAAGGGATATCATGTCTTTACACCTTAGGGAGAGGCAGGGCTGTATGGTACAAAGAGCAGGAGCTTTGGGTCAGACTGAGAACTGAATTCGAATCCTCCCTGCCCCCTCACTAGCGTGTGAATTTGGGTCACAGGGTTCATCTCAGATTGTATTTCCTATCTCAGAGTAGTTTGGAGAGTAAATGAGACTAATACAAGTGAGGTGCTTGTCTAGGAGCAGGCACATTCTACCCCCTGCTCCAATGCCGGTGTCAGGTTTCTAATCTTTCCACAGGGAGTTGGAGGTGGAGACCAGCAAGACCACTGTCAGCTCAGAACCCATGCCATCCCATGAAAGGACAAGGGCAGTAAGTCACTCTCCTTCCTCCATCCAGCCCCAATTAACACCCCAGTACTGGCTTGGCCAGTATCGTAAAACCACGAGGGCAGAGACCCGGGTGGAGTCTGAGCCCCACACCCATTCATCCTCCAACTCCCCTGCTCCTTCTCATATGAGCTTCTCTGCTCCAAGGCCACTGGGCTTCTCCTTCCTAATTTCCTGCACTCTCTTGAGGGTCACCAGTTGGGTAGGAATGAATTCTAAGACCCTAGATGTTGTCCTGGTGGGTAGTATAGAGAATAGAATATTCCTTCATCCAGACACTGGGGAATGAATTTGCTCCTGGTGAGCTAGTGGCTTTGGGCACACCTGCTCCTCAACGTCCTCACCTCTCAAAGAGTAACCGGCCCCATCCACCCCTGGACAGCTGGGTGGGATTTTCTGATGGAATTGTGGATCTTGTGAAAGTGTTTTGAAAAGCATGAAACCCTGCAAAGGTGGTCGGTATCATGATAACTCCAGTTTGGGTCATGAAAACAGGCCTCCAAGAAGGGCCTCCTTCAATGGCCAAGCTCCTGTTGTCCTTTTCCCAAGATGTCCCCTCCGCCCAACCCTCACCTCCATCAGAAATGTTGCCATTTCTGTGTGTGTGCTAAACCCTTGCAAAGTGGCCTGGCCACCTTTCCATGGGAAACCATCATGTGGTAAGTCCTCTGTCATCTTCTCATGACTCTAGGTGGGTGGCCATATGTCACCTTTATTTACCCCGTTTATTCCTGTTGGCCAGAGTGATTATTCATAGCAGTTCCTTTCATTCTTGAAAATGTGTCCCAGCTTGCCCAAGAAAGTATATGGTCACGTACCCGTAGGCCAAGTGGCACCTCGACAGACCCACCACCCGGCCAAGCTGGGTCACCTCTGCATTGAGATCGATTCAGGGTGGGTCAGCCCTTTTAGACGTCATGTAATGGGGGCATTATCCTCTATTTCACTCCTATAAAAAGGAACGTGGCTTTCAAGGTAACAGAAGGGAGATCAGAGGGCACCGGCCTTCCCCCATCGGGGTGCAGTGGCTTTCATCTCTGCGACTCTTCTCTTGCCCAGTTCCTTATCCTAAGCTTTCCCCTCTGCCAAGGGCATGAGGAGGCACTGCCATCCCCCGCCCCGGAGCTGCCGCTGGCGGTGGCCCCAAGGCCACAGAGCAGCTTCCATCTGGGCAGAGGCACATGGGAGCCGAGGCTATTCTGCTCCAAACAGACTGAAGCGTCTTACCCCTGGGCCCATTGTCCTTGGCTGTGATGCTGTGACCACGCTGTGACAGGAGAAAGTTGAGAGAAGGCTTAGGATGCCACAGATAGTTGAACTGCCGATGTGTCGACATTTTTTTCCCTCCTCAGCCAGCCGTTCTGCGGTTTTATTTTTATTGGCTTGGAGAGGGAACAAATTCATCTTTGCAGAGGTTTATAATAATGCCACTTCCATGACTGTGTGCCTTACAGGCACGTAGGGGACAGGAGCACATGTCCCTTTTCACAGATGGGGAAACTAAGCTCTAAGAAGGAAACATTTGCTGGTCTTTAATTGACCTAGTGAGTCAGGCTTCCTTCTAGAGATAGTCCAGGCTTTGATCAGATTGTTCACACACGCTCACTCTCTCTTTTTCTCTCTTTCTCTCTCTCTCTCACCTACACACTCTCACACACTCTCTCACAGACACACACTCTCTCACA
>CM052455.1:3773588-3789577 GCA_028533085.1 Varecia variegata | reverse complement strand
AAAAAAAAAAAAAAAAAAAATCTGATGGGGACAAAATCAAGAATGGATGAAATAGGCTGCACTCGGAGGCCGTAACTATTCTGTTGGAGGACGAATTCAGACGCAGGCTCTGAGATGGCTCCGTGGGGTCATTTTAAAGGAGATCTGAGCATCAGGGCCTGGGCTGCATGGGTTTCAAGGACCCTGGTGGGCCAGGAAGTCCAAGGGCTCGCAAGGAAGCCACATCTCACACCGGCCCTGCTGGCATCTGCCCAGGCCAGGGCTCCCCGGTGGTTTGCTGGGGACCGTAAGTGCTGCTGCTGTCCTGTGTAGATGGCTCCCTCCCTGCCGTCCCCCAGTCGCACACATACCACGCCTCCCCTGGGTGCACGGTCTGCCCCAGGCCTCCCTCTCAGTGTTGCAGAGCTGCCCTTGCTCCACGCCCCTCCCTCGCCCAGGACAGGGGTGAGCTTCCCTTCCCAGCTCTGGGTCCCACAGCTCACGCCAGCCCAGCCTCGCCCAAGCTCAGGGCTCGGAGCCTTTCCCTCGCACGTCCTGGCCCTGCACAGCCTGGACTTCAGGCCAGTGCCTGCGTCTTTGGCCCTGTGTGTCTGCGAGGAGGCCCCGAGGCCTCTCTGGACTGGCCTGACACCTTCCCACAGGGGTCCCTTAGATGTGTCCCAATAGGAACTCACACACCCAGTCCCGTATCTATAGGACAAAACTCTCTCAGCAGCCCATGGCCCCCACGCAGACACGCCTACTTAAATATGGAATTACATGCTGCTCACCCGTCCCAAATTCTGCATCAAAAGCAGTGGTGGAACGTCCTTGTCCCTGTCCCAAAAAGGACAGCGGCAAACTCCATCGCTCAATTTGGTGACATGAGTAAACATGGATTCAAAGAATGTAGCTCCAGGTTGCTCGCTCTGAGGGACGGACTGTCCTCAAGGCTGTATCCGCCATGAAGCTGGAGCGGAAGGACTTGCAAAGAGAAAAACACAGCCAAGGCAATGAATCAGGAATTAGAGAAAGCACAGCGGACGAGGCTGTCCTTCCAGGAGGCTGTCCCCAGGAACAGGGTAGAACGGGACCCCAGGACTTCTGAGCACCTCCTGGGGCGGGACAGTAAGGGACACGCCCACGTACCCCTGCTCCGCCAGGCCTCACCCAACAGGGAGACCTCAGTTCCCCATTCGCCCGGTGCAGACACTGTGGTCACACAGGCTGGTGGGCGGCTGACCAGGGACACCAGAGAGCAGTCGTGTCTGCCTACACATGTGGCTGGGAGGACAAACAGGAACAGCTAACACTTGCTAAATGACACCTTTGACGACGCACTTTTCTAAGTTAAGTATCATGGTACACGGTGTGTATTAATACATTCAATGCTCGCAGTCACACTCTGGAAAACACTGTCACCATCTGCCGTTGTAAGTCCGAAGAAATCAAGTCCCTGAGAGCTTACGCAGGCACAGGGTCACATGGCCGAAGAGCAAAGTGCTATTTGTGACTTCCTCGCCGTTCACGGCCAGCCTCTCCCCTGGAGCGAGGGCCTGGCTCACGGCTGCGTCCTCGGCTCCCAGCCGAGCGCCTGGCACGTAGCAGATGCTCAATATTCATTGAACGAACGGCTGCCCAGGCCGGGACTTGAACCCTGCAGTCTGGCCCACGTCTGGGCTCATGAATAGTCAAATCATAGTGCAAAATCAAATACTGGTCTGAAAAAGATAACACAAGCATCTTCACAAGGCAGCGAGAATAAATGTCGGTTAGGTACAAGGAAGACCAGGAGGGCTGTAGGCACGAGGGCGGGGTAGTAAGAAAGATCTGGAATCTTCTTATCTAGAGCCCATTGGAACCTATCAAGGCCAGAGTTACCTCTTTGCACAGAAAACTCTGTCCAGGAAAGGCAAAAGGGGTGAAAGTTTTAGTCGGCTAGGGGCCCTTCAGGGCGAGGTGAGCCCTAATTTTCGGAGAAAACAAAAGCAGATGGTTTTCTTCATTGCTCTGGCCCCTGCCCCCCAAGCCCCCTCTCAGGTGTGAAGGGGCAGCCCATATCCGTGCCCTGGGCTGGGCATCGGTCCCTCTGCCTGTATCCCTTAAAGAAACTCGGGCCCTTGGCAGCAGCCCCACCCCAGAGCTGGGAATTCTGGGCTTCCTGGCTGGCAGTGTCCCCTCAAGGGGCAAAGCCTTGAGCCCTCCTGCTCCGAGATCTGGAAGCGGAAGCTTGGCCAGGGCTCCCCCTCCCTCACCTGCCGGGGCCCTGCAGATGCCAGAAACCTTTCAGGCTGCAGGGGACACACAGCTCCCAGGCGCTTGCAAAAAAACAGATTCTGACTCAGTCCATGTGGGATGGGGCTGCAATTGTGCATTTCTGACAATGGCACCTGCTGCTCATTCCCAGACCACACTTTGAGAAACCAGGCTGTCAGTGATGCTCTTTTTTGTTGGCTTTTGCTTTCCAAAACTTACTATCCAACAAATCTTAAGAAAGGAAATAGTTATAAATATGTACGAAGACCACAGATCTACAAGGGTGTGTGGTTAGGATGTTTGGTTAGGGTGTTCACCCGTTCGTTAAGGACCTACTGTGTGCCAGGAACTGGTGGTACAACAGGGGTTAAGGCAGACAGCCGCCCTCGTGGAATCTGCAGTCTGCAGGGGGGACGGTGATACGAGCCCTCCCCATGCAGTGGGCAGGGTGGAGGCCAGGTGGGCCGACGGGGGACTTCCTGGAGGACGCGACACTTGAGCTGGATGACTGGGAAAAGTGTGTTGTGGGATTCCTGGCCCGAGATCCTCCTCAGCTGCTCCTACCGGCCCACCAGCCTGTCCCCAGCAGGCTTCCAAACCGCTTTGTAATTTGTCACAGCCCACTTGGAAATGACAACATTTGTAGGATATGAATGGAGGCGATAGCTCACAGCCAGAGAGCTGCAGGACCACCGCCCCCCCCACACACCCCACAACTGGCATGACACCCCGTTGGGAGGTGCTGCCCCAACCCCACCCCGACATGTCTGCCCTTAGAGGCACAGCACAAGGGCCACCACGTTACAACATGGAAAACGCTTTATGATTTTCAAATCACTTTCACGTCTGTTTCCCCGTTGAAGTCTCCTAACCAGGGCAGGCGTTACTAACCCCATTCTACCGGTGGAAAAAAAGAAAAATGGGACATGAAATGACTCAGCAGGGGCCACGGTGAGTCAGTGCCCGGGCCAGGTGGGCAGAGTTGTGGAGCAGTGTCCACAGCTCAAAATAGGCCAAGCTGCATCGCCACGAATTTTTAAAAACAGATGATGTGAAGGTACTACCCTTCTTCGGAGGGAAAAAAAAAAAAAAAACTTTCTGTTTCTCTTAAATGCCCTAGATTCCTGCTACCTTCGTAGTTCGATTGTTTTCCATTGAAATCTATGTGTTGGCTGCCGCCAGCCCCAGCGTTCTGAGAAAGCTGGTGAATCTCCTCCACGGTGAGCAGCTTGCTTTTCCTCCAGACAGCAAAAGCCCTGCAAATGGGACAGTCAACCACTCAGGAAGACACAGTGACATAACCTAGAAAGAGCCGACTGTATTCGAGTGGAAGCAATTGCAGATTCAGGACACACACCAGACTTTTCCACAGCTGCATCAACAACAGCTATAGGGAAGAAATCAAGACAGTACAGGAGGCTTTGGCTACAGATCCCAGGTACCTAAATCAGCCAGGCTTTGGAAGGAAGCCACTTCAAACGTTCATGTTAAAACAATGCTGCAATATTTCTTTGTTTCCACTGAGGTTTCCACTGAATAACAGCTGTCAACAACTCAGGAAGACGGTGGTTTTATCCAAGCCTTTCTTCTCTGTAAGTGTTCTTCTATAAACATTATATCGCTCTTTTCAACAAGGGCAAAATAAAGGCATGGACAATGACTCCAAAGGGGCCAAATATTTCCACATATGTTCGTGGCTTTATTTTGTGTCTATATCTGAGAGGAGGGAAAAAAGTCCTATATTAGAAAACAGTGTTCTTAAATATATTGCTGGAGGAGGTAGTTACTTGGAACGTCTCCTGGTGTCTGCTGGAAGGGTCCTTTGGTCTTTACGGAAGTCTCAGTAGAAGACGTGGTGGTCTCCGGAAACTCCAGGAAATGGGGGGATGGGAGTTGGTGTTTAAGGTGGACAGAGTTTCAATCTGGGAAGACGAGAAAGTTCTAGAGATGAAAGGGGGTGATGGTTGCAGAACAATATGAAGATATTTAATGTTCCAGAGGAGTACATTTAAAAATGGTTAAAATGGTAAATTTTATGCTATGTGTATTTTACCAGAATAAAAATCATGCCAAAAAAAATAGTTTCAATACAATTTTTTAAAAAAAATTATCACCATACTGAAAAGAATCTAAAAGGTTTTGCAAGTTTATTACACTATTCTGCTTAATGCGTAAGAATAGCCAGGTGATTTTACCTAATTGCTGACTCTGCATCCGGCGCACATGGTCACACAGCACACTCAGGAGTAACGGACACCCCCAAACTGCTGCGCCCCCCGTGCACACTCGTGCCAGGCCTGGGTCTGGGCTGTCCACCATGGCAGTGTCGCTCTGTTCCAGCACTTTCTCCTGGGCTGCCCACAGTACCCTGTAGGCGATTTCTTACCCCATCCCCTCACCTGGATAGCTATATCCCTGTCCAAGGGTTCAAGTGACCCGACGTATGAGATCATAGCAAAAAATCGGGAACCAGTTCACACTCTTCTCAGCTGGCCCAAGCTCAGTCAGTCAGCTGGGTCCAGGCAAATGTTTTGTAGGTGAAAACGTGCAGCCCGCTCCCCGGCACCTTGAGATGGTTGCACAGTTGGCTGACAGGCTGGGCCGTGCCTCGAGGGCAGGGGTAGCTGGGCACCTTGTCCCTCACCTGCTGTCCAGAAGGAGTGCCTTGGGAGACTCACCAGGGGTGAGCCTTGTGATGGATGACGAAACCAGAAGCCCAGACATTGCTGGAAGGACCTTTGCTTTCTATTTCTGAAAGCTTTTTTCATCTTTCCGACACTGAAATGTTGAAACCGTTCCTCCAAAGTTATTTTTCCATGGATGCGGTGCATTGCCTTCCCAATGCCTCGCCCACAGGCAAACCCTAAAACAAGAATAACGACAGCTTGTGGATTGCCCACTACGGGCCAGGCGCCCTGCTATAGCACCTCTTGAAATCTTCCCAAGAGCCCTGCAAGGGTTCTTAGCTCCATTTGAGAAATAAGGGAAATGAGGCTCAGCGATGTTAAGTAACTTTCCCCAGCTCACACAGCCAGGGAGTGGCAGAGCCAGACTCAAACTCAGATCTGCCTCGCTCCCAAAGCATGCTTCCTCTGAAAAGAAATGCGAACCATTGAGGGCTCACACCACACAACTCACGCTGAGGTTGAGTCCAACTGGGACATCAACTATCTGGATATTTGAAAAACTCTGGGTAGCTGTGTGAAATGTTCTGTTTTCAGAGCAGAGGCCGTCCCAGACTCTGAACGCTTCGAGGCCATCTACAGGATGACTGGCACCTGGGAGGCCCTCGGGAGTGACGGCGAGTCACAGCATCGGCGTGGAGTGCTGTTTGTATTAGCTGCCTGCATGTGGCCCGTTCAGTAATTCTGTGAGCAGGATGACAGCAAGCCACATGAAAGCAATCAGTCCATCCTTTGGAAGACTGCTTGACAGAACACGGCAACACCAAGGTATCAGGTTCTCCCCTAAAATTAGAGTCTCCATACGGTACTAATAACGCTGTCTGGGCTGCAGGCAAAGTCAGAACGCGTTCCCGCAGCGTACCTGGAGAATCGCACTCACGTCTACCGCCCAGCCGCGACCGGCCCTGCCCCAAGAAGCGCAGCCAAGGTGAGCGGGTGGAAAGCACATTGGTACCGGCTCTGCACCCTCCTCCTCCCAGTGCACGGAGAAGGGAGAACGAAAAGCAATGCCCGGAACACTGATCGAAGGCTCTTGTGTGCCCCAGGAGGATGGGACTCAAGGGGCCCTGGAGCACTTTCTCTCAAATTTAGGCCAACAAATGTCACCCAACCTCAGCAGACAGGTGCCTGTCTGCCCCAGCCTCACGGCCCTCCAGTCTGTGCTCCCTCCCAAATCCCATGTAGGAGCGAGCAAGCGAGCGTCACCAGGCAAAAGAGCCGACCTTGGGAGATGAGATTTGGAAAAATATTTCTCATTCAGAGGTTCTCCAGCTTTATCACGCATCCGAATCCCCTGGGGGGCTTGTGACAACACAGATGGCCGGGCCCCACCCCAGGGTCTCTGATTCAGCAGGTGCGGGGTGGGCCCTAAGAATCTGCATCTCTAGCAAGTGCCCGGGTGATGTTGGTGATGCTGCTCCAGGGCCCACACTGGGAGAACCACTGGTCTAACTATTTAAAGCGCATGATCTAAGGGCATGTGAGCACCCGTCTGGATAACAAGGATATTATTATCCAATATCGCCCGTGTGCCAGACCCTGCACTGCCTTCGGTATTTACAACTCCCTGCCAAGTAGGAAATTAGCGTCCCTGCTTTACGGACTAGAATGCTGGGACTTGGGACTTAGTGACCTGCCTAATATTGCACAGCTAATGACGGGCAGAGCCAGGATTGTAACTGAGAGCAGGGTGACCAGAAGCCTCCTTCTTTCCACCTCCTTTCCCGTCTCATCTGGCGGCCCCGGGGCAGGTTGCGGTGGAGCAGGGCCAGGATCCACGCAGAGCAGGGGCATCACACAGGACCACGTGCTCTCAGAGCGCCAAGTGCCACACAGGCCAATAAAACCCAGCTCCGCCGCCCGTGGACAGGCTGCCTTCTTTGGAGGTGTGAGGTTCGCAGGTGCTTCCGGTCCCTAAGCAGAGGCCACAGACTCTGAGTTGGCCTGGCAGAGAATGAGGTGACAGGTGGACTGTGCTCAAAGAGAGACCTGTGCCTTCCATTTGAATGACACTCCAGCTGACAGTTCTCACCTCCTGGCGTGGGGAGGAAACTTGAGTCTGTCACGGACAGGCATTCAGAGCCGGAGGTATTGTCCTGCCTGTGGGTCTCTGCCAACTCGAACGAGGAGAAGGATGGAAAGCAACTGCCATTTACTCAGCACCTACTATGAGCCAGACCATTGTCCATACCGGCCATCTACTGCAGGGACAAGGAAGCTGTGTTCAGAAAGGTTAAGTAACTCACCCTAGGATGCACAGAGAGCAAGAAACTGGGAGACAGGACTTGAACTCAGTTCTCCCAGAAGACTTAAGCCTGCACCCACCCTCCGACCAGCCTAACAAAATCTCAGCTTCAGAGTGAATCCCCAAAACCTTCTAGTCCAGCTCCCTCATTAGACAATGGCCCTGACGTGTCTGCCCAGTGACAACCAGCTGAAATATGAGGGTCCCTTCCTCTCTGTGGAGTTGCCACCCTGAAATTCTGCTTTTGCCGTATCATTCTCTCTTAACGTCCAAGAATGTTTATAGCACCCTAACGCCATCCCACCAATGAGGAGCTTGGCGAGGGCAGGGCTGCCACCTAATCCACGTGATTTTGAGGTAGGTGGGACCAGGACATAGACAAGGGGTTTCCCACCCTTTCTTGCCAGCTTCACCTGCTGGGGCAGGAGCAGCCACCTTCCAGCCAGGAGCGAGGGCCTTTCAGAAGGCACCTGTGCCACAGGTAACTTGAGCTGGATGCTCGGCTCAACATAACCTGTAACTGGAGAGAGCCACCCAGAGTCACAAAACACTGATTCAGGCAGAGCCACAATGCAAACAGTCACACCTGCACCCTGGGTGCCCAACAAGACTGCACGTTCATTTATCAGGTCCCTGCAGGACAACAGCCGGCCCGACCCGGGACAGCAGGCCACCAGCCCTGCGCAGACACCTCCCTGGGCCTCCAGCTCTGCCTCTTTGTGGCACTGTCGCTGCCACATCTTTTCACAGATGGGGCTCAAAAGTTGCCCCCCCCAGGGTTTCAGCTTTGTAAGACCCCTTAAGGGCTTTTATCTTTCCTAAACCTAACCCTAACCCTAACCCTAACCCTAACCCTGAGGGCCTCAACCAGTTCCTGGAGAAATAATTCAGCCAGGCAGCAAAATTCTGAATATTTTTCTGCTTTGGGGTGCAGAAAGAGCCTCCTCTTACACTCTGATGCAGTCCACCAGCCTAGGACACATGGCATTGTCACATTTCCCCGCAATGACCTTGTGGTCTGAATTTCTGCCAGACTAAACACCCGGGCAACAGCACATGGATGGAGAAGCTCCCGTAGCTGCTGTCTCCTACTGTGGAGTGTTGTGTCTTGCCTTGTTTGATAACAAGATGCTGCGTGTCTCAACGTAAATACAATCGAAGGCAGCATATGGCCGAAACGCACCATTGGCAACTATTAGCGTGCACCAGCTTTCGGCTTTGCTGCGCTCCCACGGTGCGGAGTCATGGGGGTCCACCTTCCCCCAGCCTCAGTCTGTCCACCAAGCCTCCCGCTGATGCTAGGGAAGCGTGTGGACCCCGGGGAGACTGGGTCCCAGCATGTGGCACTAAATGAAGTCAAGCAATTTTCCAAAGTGAAATATGGAATTGAAATGAACCTGCTGTTTCTGCAAGGAGATGTTTCTGGCTAAGGCAGTTTAAAACTGAAATCCAGCATCTGTGCAACCAGAGAAAAGGGTATCCTCGAGGAACAATCGTATTCCAGCACAATTGAAATATATTCCGAATGTGTTTTCAGACACACCTGATTTCACTGGGTGCAGAGCTCTGCTCACGGAGGAGATCCATGAATCGTGGGTGTCGTTACAGTCACGGGTTTTCGCAGGCAGAGCCGTGGAACCTTTTCGAAATGTGAGACTTCGCCAGGGCCAGCCCTCAATCCTGCGGGGCTGATCCTACTGGTGACCCTTCCATTATGTGGACACCCCACCCAAAATGTTGTGTGGACCTTATCATCCACTCATGCGTTCGCTTTTTTAAAAAGTTTTGCTTATATGTTCATTCTACGTGAGGATGTCTATCTCATTCTGTCAGATCCTCGGGAGCAAACCTCTTCTCCGCATCTTTTGCCCTATGTCCTTGGGGAGGGGAAAAAATCTACTGGGCAACCACGATCAGCCAGGAGAGAATCAGGAGTCCAGGTGAATGATCAGGCGGGGAACGCACGATGGAGCTCAGAATCTGGGGGGCAGGGTGGGGGAGGGAGACAGCGAATAGGAAGTGAGGTCAGGAGCACAGGGAGCAAGGCCAAGGTCAGACATGGCTCAGAGCCAATCAGGACAGAGCCCAGAGAGCAACCCGGCCTTGAGAGAGCATCTCGCAGAGGGGCTTCCCAGAGAGGCAGGTGACTGCTTCTGCCCGAGGCCCACACACCCTGCCCCCTACACACTCTGCAAAGGGACACTCCTCTTCTCGGCCAGCTGCACAACCTTCACTTCACCTCCAACTCTTCACTGTGCCACCAACCAAGCAGGACCGGAAAGAACCATGGAGCAGGCCACGCCTCCTGCAAGCATCCTTCTGTCCAAGAAGGATGCCAGGTCCAGAACCTCACCCACCCTGGGAGCTAGGAGAAGTCAGCTACCAGCAGGTAAAAGGAAGTGGGAGATGGTCACTGGCTCTTGCTCTGTTGTAAGTACCAGCACCACCAGAAAACTCAGGCAAAAGGGACGCCTGCCCCAGCCCTGTGGCGTAGACAGCTCCACACTCGCAAATACACAAACAATGTCATTTTTCTAACGTTCACACGGCCCCTCAGTCCATTGGGATCCAGTGCTCTGGACAGGAGAGACTTACTCATAACCTTAAACCTCCACCCCTGTAACTAACACTGCTCAGGCCCCAGGAAAACACTCCTTCGTGGCTCCTCCATATTCCTTGCCCTATGTCTTTGGGGGAAAAAAGAAAAACCCGGTGGCTCCAAGGGTCATGAAGGTCTGTGGGCACTGTGACTGCCCATGTCAGAGAGGACAGCGTTTCAGAGTGGCAGAGGATTCGAGCAGCCAAGAAATGGAGGTAAAAGAAAAGACAAATTAGCACGTCAGCTCTTTTCCGTCAGATGCCAGGATGCGCAGATTCTTGCATAAGAAATTATTAATTCCTGCAGAGGGACTCATCCCTTTCTTTGCTCCTCTTCCTGTTCATGGAGCTAGAGAAGAAGTAACTGGTGTTTACAACAATTGTACATGGCAGCTGGAGACCGCTGTGCGACTCTTAACAATTCCTACTATTCTTAAACTGGCATCTGGGTAGGTCTAAATGTAACCCACATGACCCAAAATAGGGATTCTTTAGGTTGACAACTAGATGAGAGTTGAATGCTAGAAATGTGAAGTATTATTGACAAAAATATTTAATAAGATTTCATTTATTTTCAGAGCATTCGATCTAAAAATCAGTTTTAAGTAATTTTTACTTACCATTTTGATATTTATTCGTTATAATTTTGAATCTTTCCTTTTGACTTTTAATGTTCCTATTTTATAATAAAAAATAACTTTCTTCGAACAGAGATAGGAGAAAATAAATTTTTGATGTTTTTACATGTACTTTCCCATTTTTGATGGAAATACATTCAAATTTTGCATACTTTAAAATACATTTACATTTTGAAAATCCTTTAGCTCATTGCTATCAATAGAACAGAATTATGTGAAAATGTTCATCATAATGAAAGAATTTGTGGTCATGATGAAAAGACGAAAAATTAATTTAAAGAAATAAATCAGCGATCATTACAAATTATGTGTCTTTATTTTGTTAGTCATTCCGACAGAATAAAAGAACATTTAAACATGTACGATAATAATTAATTCAGTCATCTTTGATATCTAGCCAACTTTTGGTCCTGTAAAAACTATAGCTTTACATACTTTGCAATTTTGTCTTTATGCATTATATATTTTTTAAAGTATGGGAACAGAGCATAATTGATTTAGCTGTTTGTAGGCTTGATTTATGTTCCTGAATATTTGGACAAATGAACGACCTTTTTTGTGCTCCTGCCCCGAGCTCTGCAAATGTTTGAGGCAGGCCCTTGAGTGTAGACAGAACAAGGCCACGCGTATTTACAAACATGGAAGGCAGGCACTATTATACATGTCCCTTTAAATCGACACTTTGAAATAACTTCAGAACACCTTCAGCTTTTGTTTACAGAAATTCCTTTTGGCCTTTGGAGGAACTTTTCTCACTGTTTGCACGCCCAGCACGTCGTAGCCCAGAGCCTGACCCAGAAGCCATTCCACCAGCGTTTGTTGACTGACTGCACTTGCCTGTGCTCTGCCTTCCACCCTGCCAGGCTCCGTCCTTCATTCGTTGCACAAGGGAAGGGAAGAGAACGTGAAACCTCAACACATTGTGACCGAGGCCTGAGTGCTTTAATTAACAACCGTAAAGCCCCTAAAGGGAGTTACTGACTTGGATTTCACTCAAATGTCACAACTCCACAACTACCGGCAACTGTCACTATCACCCTCAAACACAGGGAGTGCCAGATCTCCAGAAACAGGGACCTAAATAATCTCACTATGACATCTCTTAGATGGCATGAATCACAAGGCACCAAAGCCACAGACAGAGTCTTCTCTTTGTTTTCAGAAGAAAAAGAACCGCCATGTGTATAGCGCGGCTGTATCTGCGAGCACTTGACAGCAGGAGAAAGTGAAGGGTGTGGGGGGCAGCAGAAGGTTCTAGAGGACGAGAGCTGAGCTTCATGTCACACAAGATTGCATCCTCAGCCAGCCACCCATCCCCCCGGGATGCCAGGTTGCAAAAACGCTCCAGTGAATCTAGAAGCAAAAATGCCACCAAAGATTATTTTTACCAGGTAACAAAACAAGTCAAACCACCTCTTTTCTTATCTACACATAGCAGATTTGCTTCTCCCAAACAGCCAGGTACAGTGTTGTCTTTGCCCCTGAGGGCAGTTCTTCTCAACCTTTGCACGAAATGGCACACACACAAAATATTTGTGTGGCATCCTGGGGTCCGTGGGAGGCTGCTGCTCAAAGCAGGGGGTGATTGGCCCAGGACTCCTGGCTGCAGCTGGCCCCTCTGGGTGTGACAGTCACCATACGTTGGCACCACTGAAACCCATTGGCACATGCCTCAGTCCATCTGTTGGAAAGCTTTGCTACAAGATGATGCCTCCACTAACAGTCCCAGAAAGTCAGTGGGGAGGAGCCCTCTGTAATCCTAAGTTGCAGGGCTCACCCAGGGGAGGGGAGGAAGAGAGACCTGCCACACGTTGTATGAAGTGGCTCTGCCTCCCCGTGCAATTGCATGGGCAAAGCACAGCCCCGCACACTGGAAGGAAAACAGAATTTCCCTTAGGAAGAGATGAGAAAGGTCCTCAGAGCCTTTATTCCCAGTTTCCTCTTTTCACATCCTTTCCGCACCGGGGAACAGCTCTGCCCTACTTCAGGGTTTCAAATTCCCTGCTGGACGCTTCAAATTCTCCCCTTAACCCAAGCAGGGAGGGCCCACCAGCATAGATTTCATTGCTCCTTCGGCCGGGATTCCGCCACCCCTGGATGCTGCCTCAACAGCATTTATAAGTTCAGCCTTTCATCTCAGGAATAAAAGGATTTTTTTCTAGGAATCGCAGTATCAGTGAGTAGGGAGCTGCTTCTTGCTGTCAGAAAAGCGAATGAGTACGACACCGGTCGGATTAATAAGGTGGGTGCTCCTGAAATCACTCAGAGCCTTCTAGAATGACCCCAAAGGTGACCAATTTTGCAAATGTTGATTAAATTGTTCCCCAGAGCAAATCTGGTGAGGATAAAATTAAAATAGTGCCCGAGAAGCATTTTTAAATTTTGATTAAAAGTCAGCAGCACACGGTGTATCAGACACCCAGAGCATATCATTTAACAACACCCCCTGGGCCGCAGAATTATCAGAATTATTCACGTAAGAGTCACATAATAATCGGTTATAGCCATTGCTCTCTTGATGTGTCCTTTAGCTTTAAAATGAACAATTAACAATTTAGAAAGAAAAATAAATGCCAGTGTTGAAAACACTATTTGGATCCAGTAAAATATTTCCTGTGTGAACTAAAATTTGCACTTAACCGAACAAAAATATTACACCTTGCAATTCACACTTCGCTTCACTGTGTTAGATTTTTGACATAAACAAAAATCTCCAAGCAATGATATGGAATGACAGAATCGAAGTATGCTCAAGTTATGTTTTCGTCTTCACATTCTCATTCTTCCTGTTAAATGTATAGAATGTTTATCTGTCCTTTGCGCGATATTCTGTTCATGTATAAAGCTTATGTGTGTATGTGTACGTACACACACACACACACACACACATACACATGTCACCTTTCAAAATACTTCTGAATATTCTGCATATTGCTTACTTCATTTAAACTATATATTGGAGATTCTACTATATGTAACATATTGTACTATTATATATCAGTACACATGGATCTACCTCATTCTTGTTGACGACTGCATAATATTCCATTAAATTGATATACCATATTTTTTAAAGAAAGGAATAAGTTGCACCCAGGCATTGGAGACATAAGCTACACCCAAAGTGAGCACTGATGATTCCAGTTCGTTACGAATTTACTCTCAGAATGAATCGTGTAGCTGGGTAAGCACGTGTTACAGGAGGCCAACTGGTATACCTGGGAGTTCTCCAAATTACTTTCCACGAGAATACAATGGTTAGTAAAGGATAAATAAAAAAAAATTCTAAGAAGCTTACTTATTTTATTACAACTCAACAGTAACCGTGCCAACTGTTTAGAACTTAGAATGAGATTTTTTTGCCTAGGGAGGACTATTTTATCACAGATATGGTCTGATGTTGCCTGCAAATGGTAATAATAAAAAAGTAGACTCAACGTTTAGTTAATTTTACCCTTGTTTTTAAATTCTCTATGGATAATGCACCCTGGTATTGCCTGCTCCAGGGAAGAAGATGACTCCCCCGGGCGCTGCCTTAGTTCATTCCTAACAAATGTTGTATCACTGGAACACACTCTCCTTGTCGCCTAAAACACAAACTCTAACTCTGCGTTCATGAAAGCTGTCTGATCAACTGCCTGTTTTGAAACGAGGTAACCAAAAGGAAACGTGGGGCCGGGTGCGGTGGCTCACGCCTGTAATCCTAGCACTCTGGGAGGCCGAGGAGGGTGGATCGTTCGAGCTCAGGAGTTCGAGACCAGCCTGAGCAAGAGCAAGACCCCGTCTCTACTAAAAATAGAAAGAAATTATCTGGCCAACTAAAATATATATATAGAAAAAATTAGCCGGGCATGGTGGCGCATGCCTGTAGTCCCAGCTACTTGGGAGGCTGAGGCAGGAGGATCGCTTAAGCCCAGGAGTTTGAGGTTGCTGTGAGCTAGGCTGATGCCACAGCACTCACTCTAGCCCGGGCAACAGAGTGAGACTCTGTCTCAAAAAAAAAAAAAAAAAAGAAAAGGAAACGTGGAAGGTTTTTCCATAACAAATCCCAGTCTTCCCCCAACCCCCCCCCCCACCTCCACTTCCTCTACCCAAGAGCTGGCCAATGAGCGTAAAGATTATATGCTCTGGAAGACAAAAGGGGAAACCATGTCAATGACTTTCAAGATCTGACCCAGTGCCCAGCACTGGAGAGCTTGCTGCATTCCAGCCACTCGGCCAAGAGCTTTATGTTAATCATTTCACGTAATCCCGTGAACTCTGGGAAGTAGATAGAAAATGATTATCATGCCCCATTTCAAGGTCATAAAACTAAGGCTCAGAGAAATGAAGTAAATTACCCAGAGCCTCATGGCTAGGTAGGGACAGAATCTGATGCCCAGCCAGCAGGCTTAGCTCCAAACCTTCAGCCCAACCCGCTCAGGATGGTAGGTAACACACTAAATCCCGAACACTCTGGAATGAATATGTTTATCAAGTTTAGTGGGTTTTCTTCCTTACTTGAAAGGTAAGAGCAGCAGGACAGTACTGAGACCCTGGCAAGAAAGGTGGTTTTTGGTTCTCTCTTTGCAACACCCAGCATGAAAAATGAATGCAGAAAGAGGAAGAGGGAGGTGACAAGTGCCACTTTCCCCCGATCGCCCAGGGGTGAACATTCCGCACCCAAAGTTGTCACAAGCACTGTTGAGTACCTTGCTTGCACCAAGAGCCACTCCAGGTGCCACTCTTCTATTCTGGATAAGGCCAGTTAAGGAAACTGTCACCACAAGGAAACATTGGAACATACATGGGTCTTGGAGAACTAGCATTCTCTGTGGAAAACGGCTGGCTGTTCCTACCAGCTGGGGAGAGAGACATGAAGGAACTTCACCCAATTACATGCTTGCTCTCTGAGAACTCATTTTCCATCCAGGATGCACTTGGCCTTGGAGCTGCCCGGCCTCTTTCACCACAGGTCTGACGGCTTTTCAGCGGGGTGTGGGTCTGAACCCTTAACCCTTGTATTTCCTCAGCTGCTGTCACCCAAAATCACAGCCACGTCCAGGAAGGCCAGCAGCTTCCTAAGGACAGAATCATAAAGTTCTAAAACCCTCTGGTGGGCCAGGCACTTGGGTTTCCCAGCCCAGCACTATGACCACCGGTTCCATTGCTCCCCAGATACTCATATATTCCAGCAAGTGCAGCCTTGAGCTTTGGAGCATCAGACCGGTCCCCCCTCCTAAGACCAATTCCAGAATGGCCTCTGGCGTAGCCTCCTCCCGCAGTGGCCTTGGCGGGAACCCTCCAAGGTCCTTCCAAGTCCTTTATGGCCAGACCTAGGTGTGAAAATTACATAAAAAACCTGAGCTGTTACCTAGATAAATGCAGGCCAAAAATACACTTGAGTCTGAGATACTGGAAAGTTGACACCGTGAAGGGTTCTTAGGGACTTTCTGGCTTCCTCATGAAGCCATCTGCGTGATGGCCGTCATTACCCATTTCTCCCTAGTACGGGCCAGGCCCGGGCCGCCAAGGTATTTAATATTTTATACCTCGTCTACCCAGAATTCCTCGCAGACCCAGAGCACCATGAGGAGGCTTCCATGATGA
>CM052455.1:3742460-3773088 GCA_028533085.1 Varecia variegata | reverse complement strand
GGGGTGGGTTTGAGACCTCTGGGGGAGCCAGACAGATTGTTCTAGAACAAATCTCCCCAGGGCATGGATTTCTCCAGCCGATGTCCGTAGCCACGCACATGGCCTGCATGAGATTAGGGATACAACAAGTCTGGATGGCAGAAGAACAAGAGAGCGAGGAAACAGAGGGAGGGTGTCATTGAAAAGGCTCCCTCTGAGGTCCAGAAACCCGGAGCCCAGAGTGAGATCAGAGACTTAGATCCCCCGTGAGGACAACGAGCCGAGTGAGGAGAAGCAGGAGAGGCAAAAGGATGAAAGAGTCAGAAGGAGTTTCAGAATCCAAGAGCTCCAAAAATAAACCTTTCCCTTTGATCGCTTTTCCCTTTTTACTTTAGTTGCTCTCAACTTGCTTTTTTTTTTTTTTTTTTTTTTGAATTCTAACAATTCCGCAGGCAACCCAAAGTGTGAACCAAACAAAGCCACTCGGGGTTTTGTGGAGCTGTGCTGCTCAGCCTTCTTTGGGGCCCACGGGCTGCAAAGGTAGCCGCACACCCCGTCTCTTCCCAGCGATCCGGAGTGGATTCAGGCCTGGTAAGCCGAGGCCAGGGCAACAGGGCTTGCCTCTCTCTGCCTCGGCCCCCGGTGGCCGCCTTCCAAGAAGTGCTAGCACAGCAGGAGCCGCTGGCGTTGGGAGCAGGGAGCGGCCAGCAGTTGGGAGCAGCTGGAGCAGGGAGGGCCGGCGGGCAAATATCAGAGTTTGGGAAATAGGGCTTTGGCCGAACAAAGGTCACTGCTGTTTTCCAAGAAAGCAGACGCTGGTGGAGCCACCCTAGAGAACAGGGACAGGGGCAACTGGAACTGAGCGTCGGCTCCAAACTTCTGAGGCATGGTACGCTTGGCCACCCAATGGTGACCAAGGCTATTGTTTGTCCCCTCGGGGCAGAGGACAGGCGGCAGCTCAGGGCAAAAGGGGAAGAGGAGCAGGCAGTCAAAACAAGGCCAAACGAAGGTGCTAGAGATCAAGAGGAAAGGAAACACAACAGAAAGGCTTTTTGTCCTTTAGATGTGCGATGCAAATTCATTTCAATTAATTTTCCATCTTGAACATGTAGAGCTGGTCCACCCGGCCAGAACTCACCGTTTAAAGTAGTGAGGTCTCCGTTCCTAGCAGAGTCTGAGCAGAACTCAGCTGTTACCCACCAGCAATGCCATTAAAAGGATGAGAGGTTGAACTAGGCGGCTTCTAATGCTTAAGATTGTAATTTAGCAGAACCGGAGCATCCCCGGCAAATGACACCCTTCCTGAGTACCCATGTGTCGCTGGAAGGCACTCAGACAAACCAGACTGTTGGCACATTATCCGCAAATTAGCTGATTGAAGGTTCCCAGGGATGAAGCGGGGTTTATTTTAAGAAATTCGGTTAATTTAGATAATAGTTGTATTGAAAAGCAACAAGTTCAAAAACAATGAGAAATAAGACAGCTTCCCTTTTATTTTTTTTTAACCCCATACATTTTTTTTCAAATTGTTTCTAATAGACCATCTGTTAAGAAAGGCTCTGGTATGAATGACTTAAATGGTCTTGGAAGTCATTATTACTTTTTAACTCGATAGAAGTATTTTTTATTTATCTAATAGCATGTTAATTTCTATGCGTTGCATGTTTGTACCTACCACACCCAGCCCTGCACCTGGGACATTATCGGTGCTCGATAGATGCTTGTTGAATGAATCGATTGCAAAAACCGAGCGTGTAAATTGGACATTTCTGCATATA
The DNA here is from genome assembly GCA_028533085.1 of Varecia variegata. Lineage (NCBI taxonomy): Eukaryota > Metazoa > Chordata > Mammalia > Primates > Lemuridae > Varecia > Varecia variegata. Next base: position 3,771,331 of record CM052455.1, on the reverse strand, counting down.
GGTGACAACAATGGCACTTTGCACACTTGTTAGAGCCCAGTAAACACTCATCCTCCTAATAATCCCTACTGATGCGTTTGCTGCAATTATGCCCATTTTACAGATGACTCAACTGAGGCTGGTGAGTGGCAGAATCAGGATTGAAGGTCCGACTCCTGAGCTGAAGCTCTCAGCTAGGGAGTTACTTTGAATCTCAACGCTCTGCTCAGTCTACCTATTTTTAAGTGCTGTGTGTGGCGCGTTCAGCACATGAGAACTCTGACCAGGAGGCACGTGGAGGCGGGATGGCAGGGCTGAGAAGGCCACTCCTCCATGGGGTGCCCACAGCCTCCCTCCCCAGCCGCCCTGGCTACTGCCTGGGGTCTCAGCTCCCCTGCCCCCTTTCCCCCAGGCCCCAAATCATTCCCAGGCCCTTTGTTATTCCCCACAGCTGCTCAGCAAATTCCTTGATTTGAAATTACGATCACAGGTTGGAGTGCTACTTAAAATAATTTTGCCAAATGTTCCATCTCTCCGTGTTGATGAATATAATGGATGAAAATTTAAAGAGCAAAAAAACAAAATGTAAGTATTCACTTTGTTGAAGACCAAAAAAAAAAATAAATCAGAGAGGCTGCGGGCGTAGCATGCGTTGGGATCTGAAGGATTCATTCCCCCAGGAAGCTGGCCAAATGCTGGACTCTGTGAGCCGGCGGCGTGGCCGGGGACAGGAGCTGTTGGCAGGTACGGCCGCTACAGATGGCGGGAGCAAAGGTCAGGGCGTGGATGGGGTTTGTTTAAGCGTGAGTCAGAGGAGTGGGGGGAGACCTGGGTTTCCAATTTCCAATTTCCTGTGCGAGTCACCCAGCGACACTTCTCCCCTGCCCCAGAAGCCTTTCCTGTGCTCTGCTCTGCCGAACACAGGGACACACCGTGGGGGCGGGGGACACATCAATAACAGAGACAGGCCGGGTCTTCCTCTTCTAAGGTACAGACCCCTCTAGAACCGGGAAGCGTTCAGGCTTCAGACGGGATGAAGGCAGAACACGTGCGTCTGGAACTTTGCTCAGCTCAGACCTCATGTGCCCGGGGCCCTTGGCACGGCCTGGGCCCCGCGTGGAGCCCAGTGGCTCAGGGGACCTGGGGCTGGGCCGGGATGACTCAGAACAAGGTCTCCTCCGTCCGTCACCCCGGATTCTGCCCCAGCAGGTGGCCTTCCAGAGACATCTCCCCGTCTTCTGAGGCCTCCTCCAGGCCTAAGCCCTCAGAAGTAGGTGGGGAGAGATGACCACGTCCCCCTCCCCAGTGATCTTGGCACAGTGCAAAGCACTGGAAAGAAACGTGACTGCTGGGGGGTGGAGAGAGCCCTGGGCCCTTGAGAGCAGGGAGGTGCGGGGGACGTGGCAGCCTCAGGGCCAAACAAGTGGCAGGAGACCCCCTGCTTCTGACCGGGGAAGCTTCCTGCCCCTTTCTCAGCCTCGATTTTCTCATCTGTTGAATGGGCGTAACTGTGTCTACTTCACCAGGTGGTTGTGGCTGTTAACTGAACCAGCCCTGTTGGTAAGCAGGGGTCTTCCGAGCTCTGTCCACCAGAAATGGCAAGGACCCCCAGCTGCGGGTCAGGACAGAAGGAGAGGGCGTCATTACGCGCAGGGATGCGCAGTTCTTTGTCACTCCCTCCACCTCCAGTACTGCGTGCGGGCTTGGCGTGTGCCTGGCTGGGGGGGTCTGCTGACCATGTTCTCTCCAACACGTGACCGTGGCCAGCCCGGCCGCATCGTGGGCTCCACTCCCAGACCCACCTCCTGGGCTGGCGGCTGGGAGAGGTAGAGCCAGCTGAGCTGCAGCCATCGGGCTGAGGCAATTTCTCTCTCTCTCTCTCAGGCGACTCTTTTGACCCCCGAGGATCCCAGAGCACTCATCACTATCTTCTCCAGCCTCTCGCTGGGAAGCGGAAGGGACTATCTCAGGTTCCTTGTCTGCAGGCCACGCTCTCCTTCCCACCCCTGCACCCTTCCTTGCAACGGCTCACCCAGAGCCACACCTTTGGGAGCCTCCTGGGTCATGAAGGGTCACCCTCTTCTCTTTTTTGCCGCCCTTAACTTAAAACACGATTTGCACCTGGCTCACAGCTCTACGACAGGTGCGCTCAGGAGAGAGGCCTGTTGAGACATCCCAAAAAAAGGGTGCTTTCCTCCCCCAGCAGCTCTTTCTCAGGCCCTTTGAGCAAGCAAAGAAGTAACCCGTCCCCAAAGATCAGCACAGGCGTATGAAAAGCGTCGTTGGGGCTTCATTTTTCTTTTTGTGCTTTTTCCCCTTTTTGCAGACCTCTGCGTTTAATGAGGAAATGCTGTCAGCAGAAAGGACAGGAAGCTTCACTCCTGACCACCCCGCAGGACCCGTGTCCCTCTCAGCCCGAGTAGGACAAGCACAGAGCACGTAATCTCATTGTGTACCTCATGCAGGGGACGTTTCTGGAAAGAGAAAATAACTTTTACTGCACGTAATAAAAATGACTTAGGTCATCAGTAACCCTGATACTTGGCTATAGCGAGTGTAGACTCCATTCCACGCTCCCAGCCAGCCCTTCCCATCTGTCTCCTTGCCGGATCTCTTGTAAGGGAGATTCTTTGTACTCTCATTTCACAGATGAGGAAATCGAGGCCAAAGAAGGGAAGGGACACCACAGGTGACACCGTAAGTGACAGAGCCCAGATCCAAACCAGCTCTGTCTGAAGTTGAGGCCACTCTATTTCGTCACATAGGGGTTTCAGCAGTGCCAACACACGGCATCAATAGAGAATTATCACCCTCTCAAACTGGGAAACTGACACCTCTAAAAGCAAATATATTTCCAAACTTGGGGTTAATGATAAAGCTGGAAAAAACGTAAAAGACTCTCTGTTCCCACTCCTTCCTTATCAATATGTGACTTAGATTTGGATGCCAAGTCAAATTTCTCCAGATCTATATCCTCAATAGTAACTTATTAAAGAGTAAATCAAAGTTTGCTTTAAGAGAAAAGTAAATACACCCAACTTTCCATACAATGCAGGGCCCTGAGTTCACTTCCTGGTTCCACTGTTGACTCAGGCTGCAACCCCAGATAAGCAGCTGCACACGCTGAATGCCCTGGGCCCAGCCGCAAACCTGGGGCTGCAGCCGGGCGTCAGCACGTCACCCCCCCCAGCACTGGGACAAGGAAGGGGCCGTCTCCAGTGGAGTCTGCGAGCCCCAGAGAGAAAAATCAGACAAAGGGCAACGTGTACAAAGCTCCGAGTGCAGGTGCCAGCTGCTTGTCCTTGTGTCTCTGATTGCAAGGAAAGGGGTCACCCGTTTGTCACATCACCGATAAAACCCCACTGTCCTTTGGCTCTGGACTCACCCATAATGGTTGGGAGTGAGGTGGAAAGGGCTGCACTTTGGGACTTGGGTGGCAGGGAGGAATGAGAACAAAGGCGACCAGAGTCGACTCTGATCGCACAGTGAGCATTTTCAAAGAAACAAATAAAAATAGCCAGAAGTGGGTCAGCACTTACAGTGAGGTGAGAGAGAGGAAACTGGGACATGCTGCCAGTCCTGTGTAGGGGCATAGAAGTTTCATTTTATGCATACAAACTCATCCACTATCTTCCCAATCTGATCTCTTGTTTTTTTTTTCTTTTTCATCTCCTCTGTGTCTTTTGGATACACAGGAAACACACTCACATGGCTCATGTTGAATCCTGGCTCCATCTTCTCAATTCCAAGCCTCTCCCCTTTTTCCTGAAGCTGAAGAAAAAAAGATACTTAAAAAGAACTCACTGGAGCTGCAGGCAGGCAGTGGAAACGGAACGCACGCTGCCTATCTGTAAGGTTTCTGCGGTCTCGGTGTGTGTTGCTTAAGGCGGGAAAGGGCAGCAAACCAGATGAAAATCACCGTGCACGTAAGTGATTTACTTGTTTCCAAGCAGGCCTTCCTTACGCCAGCAACTCCCACCCGCTGTCACTGACTCCTACGGATCTGGGGCACCTGGGTTGCTGCACACATGGTACACGTGTGCGAGTCTGCTCATACACACGCAGTGCACGAGCACATGGTACATACACACAGCACACATGCATACACAGTATAAACATGTGCCCATACACACAGATGCACAGTGCTTGTGTGCACACAGTATGCACACACATGGTGCATACACATGGCACCCATGCACACACATAGCAGACATGCAAAACCCCGAAAGTGGTTCTTGATCTCTCTCTGTAACCTTAAGACTTTGGCAGTTTTTGTTAGTTCCCACACTGGGCAGGATTACATTTCCTTGTGGCCTCAGTGACGTGATTGGGGCAGATTTATTGGGCTTACCAAAAAGAGAGACAAGAGAGAGAGAGAGCAGTAAAATGCTGTGCAGTCATCCCGGGTTTGGTTTTAAGTTGCAGATAATCAGGGCCAAGACAGAGGAACTGGCAAGACGGGGTCATTTGGTGAGAGTCGGCATGCTTCACTGGTGCTTTGCTGGAGCACTGAAATGTACACTTTGTCCAAAGCTTATCTTCCTTCAATTCCCTGAAAAATAAAAGGACCAAATAACATAAATAACACATACACGCACACAGATGTGCAAACACACATGCCTGAGATGCATAGGAAAGAATGCACACAACATGATTCCAAGAGGAGTTTGGGTATGGAAGTGGGTTCTACCTTTTTGCCCTATTTTCTTCCTGGAAAGAGAGAAGAGCAACAGCTGCCGAGGTGCACAATCAGCCCACGAGCTGTCACGCATGAATCTCTCCAGGGCAGACAGGAGAGCCGGAGCCCTTGTCTGAGGTTTAGCTCTGATGCAGAGTGTGTCCAGGGCCTAAGACAGCCCCACACATGTAGCCAACAGAACTCTCTGTGCTGTGGTCAGTTTGCTATGTCGCCCAGGAATGGCATCTGCTTTCACTTTATTTGAGAACTCAAGCATGGCCCTGGGGGCATTTGCCCACCAGGCTGTGAGGGGCTAGTTTTCCAGAAGACGTAGCATCTACCTGTGTTTTAAACTCCCCAAAGCCAATGATAGGGAAGGTCTCTGAGTGTGTTTTTTAAAAATTATACCATTTTAAAAGACCTGCTTGTTATGAATCCTGCCCAAAAGCAGATTAATCAAACACAGACCCACTGGAAAAAAAAAAAAAAAATCTACAAGAATAGATGATTTTTAGTTTTGTTTTTTTTTTAGCGTGGGGTTTTTGGGGTGGGATTTTGGAGGAGTGGGAGGGAAGCTACTCAGTCGAGATAAACTCCTTAAAAGCAGGGGCAAAATTCCCTTTTCTGGCACCAGTTTTTAAAAAAAAAAAAAAAATGACAAAGTCACACAAGAGAGGAAACGAAAAGGGAAATTTTTAGACTTCTCATCTGGCCAGAAAGCCCCGGGCCTGTGTCAGAGCCGGCAGGGCAACTGTCGGGCCTGCGGTTGCCGTGCCGCCATCCCAGCAGGCCTTGCGGCGGCGGCCATGTTCCCCATAAGGAAGTACAATCACCAAACCACAAGCCAGCTTCTCCTCTGAGCCCACACGTTGCTTTAGAGGGTTTTAAAACAAGAGACTTTCCTGTTTTTGAAACCTGTGAATCCACAGGTCTTACAGGTTACTCAAATTATCTTATCACTTGCAGCAACCACGGGCATGAATTTCAAAACTGCTTACTCTACTGTTCCCCTCTCCTGGACGTACGCACACACATCCATGTACTCACCAGAGCCCTTATTTGCAGTGTCGCGTTGCCAACTGCTGACACAGAAGGAAAAAAAAAAAAAACACTAGTTATACATTAAGCTTTAAGGTTAAAATATCCGTGCCAGACGGCGTGGATTCGCTGACCCAAAGGCGGGATGACCACACGGAAGAAAAGTCAACAGAAACAGTCCTGTGGTTACGGTGGAGTTCCCTAACAGAGCCAGGCTGTTTTTCACGCAGATGCGTACACACGTGTGCAAATGTAGTGTCAGAAATCATCCCAATGCCACAGGAAACTATTATATTTATCGTAGGGCGTGCAGCCAATCTGTTGGAAATGTTTAAGTACAGCCAAAAGGCATCTCAAGTCACCTGTGAGGTTGCTGTCCAGGTTGCTGGAAAAATCAATGTTGGGAAATCGTGGGCAGAGGACTCTCCTGGGGCATGGGTTAGAGATGTAAACCGTCCGACCTAAATCCTCGATGGTATGCAAGTCGGACTTGTTTTCTCTTGAGCAAATAGAAAGATTCAGATTAAAGAGTGCATTATAGAACTGATGAGATAAATCCACAAACAAGCGTCTCTCTTTCCTGCTCAGCTCAGCAGCTTGAGAAAGATGTGCCAAACCTAACAACTGCATTTGATGGCCGTTCCCCGGTCTAACTTCTACCCTGGCCGGTGGCCACTTGGCATTGCTCAGGTCATGCCTGCAGACTTCATCATGCGCTTCCCTGCTGGAAGTGTCCCTCAGAAGGCAGACGTGAAGTTAACACAGGGCTTCCAGAAGGCCGTGCACATTCTGTTTTCAGTGGCCGCCCAGAGTGAGAATAAACAAGTGACCTTTATCCTGCAGCTACCACCAGTGACCTCCAAGTCCACTTCACGGAATCCACATGGCAATAATGAATCTAACAGACACTTATCTAACCTCACACTTTTCCCTCTTTTTGGGTTAGAATCAACACTTAGCTCATCAAAAAAACACATGTCTTCCAAAAAAGAACCTGCTTTCAGTTTGAGCACACTGGTATTTTGTTTATCTTATTTTTCTGCATTCCAATAAACCTGCTAGCACTGAAAGGTTGAGATAGACACTCCTAAAGTCATTATTCTGTGATTTTTATGTTTGAGGGAGGGTTCTTTCAAAATCGCCAAAATTCTCTCTCTTATGAAATGCGGAGTGCAAATGAGTCCACACCAAAAAGTGTCAGAAGAAAATCTGACCAGCCTACTGTGCAATACATCCTTGGGGGAAAATTCAATAAAAATAAAAGAATTTCAGAGAATTCCAGACTTCCCACATAGACCCGGTAGGTATTTTTAATCACAATAACTAACTCGTTGGTAAATGACCCACCATGTTTGTACAGAAAGCATAAGATTCTTCAACCATGTTTTTAAAATAATAACTTTTTCTTTCCTCCTTTGGTAAAGCCATTGCTACAAAATAGACATAAAGTAAATATGGAACAGTTTTCTGATCACTATAGGCTGAATTAATTAGGACTCTTAGGCCCAAACATTCTTGCCTGACTTTGACTGAGATTGCTAGACAATCGTTCGACCACCCTCTTGCTCAAGCTATGTAGACTACAGCTCTGGTCCTCTCTCCAGGGGGTAAGCATTGACCAATGAAGAAAACATTGACACTCCCCTTTTATGCCACTACTGACACTCCATACCTAGGCCTGTGCCACCAGGCCTACTTCCAGGACTGTAGGCTGCATGTTCCTTGCTGTCCTGGGCCTGCCAACTCCAATGCCAACAAGGGCACTAGGTAATGGGTACTTCTGCTGAAGGACACCGCAGTAGATCTTCCCATAACTTATGGAAGTTCTCCATTTGGGGTCATTACCAACTCTGTCTACTCGGACCAGCAAAGTATAGAGGAAGATAAATTTATAGGAGAATATAAGATGTCATGGAGTGGGGATGGTTGATGGGTACAAAAACAGAGTTAGATAGTGAGATAGAGTGAACAATATTTGGTAGCACAACAAGGTGACGATGATCAACAATGACTTAGGGTATACTCGAGAATAGCTCGAAGAGTGGAATTGGAATGTTCCTAGCACACAGAGGTGATAAATGCCTGAGGTGACCGATACTCCAATTACCTTGATTTGATTAATTCACATCGTACGCATGTATCGAAACATCACATGTACCCTATAAAGATAACAACAATTATGTACCCATAATAATTAAATATATACACGATGTCATCTTATATTTGTGTCCATAAAAACTCCTCACATTATAGAGTGCTCTCTCAATCTCTTTATTTGGAACAACAACATACCCTGAAAGGAATTCCATCAATGTTAGTTTAGGATATTTATAGAGGTTGCCTGGAAGAATAGTTATTGTTTGTTTTTTTAATGCAAAGAAATGTAAAAGTTTGTGTCGTTGTTCTTGAAGGTGTGATCTCCAGTCGCAAGTACTAGGTATTATAAGCAAGTCTTTTAAAGCTCATTTTAAATTTTTATTATGAAAATTTTCAAACATCAAAAGAAGAGAATGTAGCACAATGAATCTCCATATATCCATCACCCAGATCAACCATTACCTGGATTTTCTTTTCACCTTCTCTTCATTTTTTGTCCTTTACTTTTTTCTCTTGGCTCAAATCTTTTAAAGGACATCCCAGGTCTCATGTCATTTCACCCCTTCCTACTTTAGCATGTGTCTCTAAAATGCACGGACATTTCTTTACATAGCCACAAGCCCATGAAGATGCTTTTTAAAAGCAATGCAAGAAGTCAGTTTTGCAGAGATGGCGAATAATGCCTGGATATTGAGGCTTGAGATAACATTTCCAGTGACCACAGCATACAGACTCAAAGAGAACTAACTCACAAGGACTTCTGGGCAGAAGCAAGATGACGTGTTCTGGAAGACGGAGTTAGATCATTCGAAATGGGGCTCAGTGAAGACAAAGACAGGTGCTGATGAAGAGTATGGACGAGGAGTAAAACAAAGGCAGTGTTTCTCAGTGAGTCTATTTACACATGTAATTCTAAATGTACAAGTCATTAAGCCAATAAAGTTTTATAACTAGAAATTTGAATATCTCACTTGCATCTTTTAAAGTTTATATATTTAAGATGGCCAAAAAAAAAAGACACAGAATTTTTGTAACCTACCCACTAGGAAATTACCTCACATTTGGGGTTGCATATGTGGTATCTTCAACCGATCGCCTACCAGCCCCTGCCAAGCTGAATTCTCCCAGACAAGAGCACTTCTTGAGTGTCTAGCAGATGCCAGGCACTATGCCAACTCCTGAATATATATGTCCCCTTATGCACATCCCAGCCTTGTGAGGGACCTCCCGCTATGCCCTCATTTTTTTCAGGGGAGAAAACTGAGGCTTCGAGAAAGTGAGTTACTTTCCCAAGGAGATAAAGATGGAACATAGGTCTGACTTATTATGCCTGCTGCCCTGCAGACTCTTTTATCTTCCCCTTCCCCAAAGAGCTGCTTGAAATCTGCCCTAAACCGGGCAGCAATATCGAGGTTTCTATTCCACACTTAAATTTGTGGCTGGAGGGAGGGTTTAGCAACTGCATGGTCACAGGATAGCCATCACTTCATTTTGTCCTGGTCCATTCATCGTTTCTGGCTCTAACAGTCTAGTGATAAACAATGGATGACACCACCCAACGGTGGCTCTGATTCCACCAAGACGACAAAGACAGCCGAAGCACTTGCAGACAGTCTTGGCTGTGGGGCAGCGAACGTACTTGAGGTTCAATAATGCTCTCTACGTGTTATCATTTCTTATATGCATTGACACATCTTCCTGCGCAGAGTCCCCAACTCCATGTGCTAGCTGCTCTCTGCCACCTCCTCTGATATTAACTTGTCAGATGAGGAAAAGAAACACAGCAAACCGCAGCCCTGCAGACACCTGGTCCAGAGCTTACAGGTCTGTGTTACATCTAAAAGCAAAACAAAAACTTGTGGCTCCTTGTTTAGCATCACCCCTAAACTGCAGGGCGATCCCAGGCAGGTCATTGAAACCTTTCTTTACTGCAGTTTCTCTGTCATTAAAATGCGATATTTGAGGACCACGCCTGAAGTAGCCAAATAATATTATCCAATTAAGGTGAAAAGCGCCGTAGAAACGCTACAGAGGCTAGGGCTTAAGTAGCCACATATGGTTCGGTGAAAAGCACTCCAGTGCATCGGCGAGCCGTAAAAACATGCAGGAGCGAAACGGTCTGGCTGGAAATGAACTGCAAATTGATAAACATTTAGTTGCTAATGCAGTGTTTATTATTTTTTACTAGGATAAAAATTAACTTGTGCTGGCCTTAGCCAGCAAAACACATTGAACTCCACCATCTGGGTAGTGGAATCGGTATTTCTGTAGCCTCGGGTTACAGGTTTCTGCTGCCAGCTTTGATTTTATTTGCTAATAGGCCCTGGTGTACCCAGACGACAGAACTTGGGAGGGTGCTTCTGGGAAGCTCAATCACACACGCCAGCGCACCAACGGGGGACTCTCAAGAGGGAGATGCCCCCCCACCCCATCATCCTCGGTGTCCCGCATTTCCCAAGAAGAGGTTGCCACGTGTGCAGGAGAATTGCCTTCAGCCAGCAAAGTCAGCCGGGGTTGCAGGGCAGCGGACCTCCCAGGGACCAGGGGTCCTGGCGGGGGGGGGGGAGCACGCAGGGACAGACGGAGCCCAAGCGCTGGACAGATGCCTGGGGGACCACGTGACAGTGCCCATGCAGTGGCCCCAGCTGCAGACACCATCCTCTCCCCGGGGCCCTTTTACCATAAGCTTTGCAAACAACTGGATCAATTTACTCTAGCTCCAGCGCCCTACACAAGCACAGTCTGAATTATTACTCTAGGAAATCCCCTCTGTTTCGGGGAATCAAGTAGCTTTCAAACCCCCAACAATGAATGCCCCTTTCGGTCAAAGGATTATTAGCAAAAAAACAAAATAACACACACACAAACAAAAACAAAAAAACCGGACTGCAAGGCTAAGGGCTTCTAAACAGGCTGTTTGGTTGGTTTCTAGTAAATTAGAGGGAGTGGGTGGTTGAGGTACAAGTAATGTTATCCTGTAGAGTGTGGTCTTCTTTGACGTCAGCAAAATGTTTCTCCCTCTCCCTTGTCTCCTCCTTTCCCTCCTTATGTCCAAGAGACAGATGACATGGGGTAGCTGTGGAAAATTGCTCATGGTTTTGCAACTGAGCTCGCAGGCTCAGAAAATTCCCACATTTTCAGAAATGAAGGGTATGGCGGGAGGTGGGTGAATTAGCAAGACAAAAATACATGCTGCTCAGGCTAGGACGGGAAAAGGCTGCCGGGAAGCAAACAGTAAGCACCGCTGGCAGTACATTCCTCCCTTCATCTTGCCCGATTAGCAGTTCTGTCCCAGGGAACATTCTTCCTGTGGCAAAGAACACACACCCTCCTCCAGCGCCTGAAATAGTACCCAGGGAGGGGAGCATGCGCCCTGCTCCCTGGCTACTGTATCCGCGGGACCCGTCCCAGGCTGCTGGGCCAGGATTTCTTCTGGCTCCTCCCCTCCTTCCACTAGAGTTGTTTTTCTCTACTCATCAAAGGCAGCAACAGCTGCTCCCATTGTAGCGTAGAATTTTCTAGAATAAAGATTCTAAGACTAGGTAAGCATTTGTAGCCTGACCATGCAATGCTTTTGTTTCCCCTTTAAATTATTTTTGTTGACCCCATTGTTTCAACAGGGGCAGCGGGAGTCACCCCGGGAGTCTGGCCTGGCAGTCACAGAGTGAGCATTGGTGGAGTGGGCAACTCCCTTTGTGGCTGTGAATTGCCACTTGGTCCAGGAGTAACGTGACTTTGTCGTTCTTTGCCAAGGCAGAAATCTGCCTCCAGCCTTACAGGTTCTAACACACCAGCTGCAAGCGTGTTTCCGGGCGGGGTGCAAGAAGGAGCAGGCCTGGGGGGTACATGTGGGCCTGATTTTCTCCATACAGAATGTTCTGCCTTCTCCCTTGTCCCTTCTCAGATCTGGACAGCACGGGCATCGGAGGACCTTAGAACAAGGAACACTTTGTAAACCACAGCCTCCAAGTGCTCTCTGCAGGTTCATGTGAAAAGCGTACTAGCAGTGAAAAAATACATGCATGAAAAAATACATGCATGAAAAAATACATGCATGAAAAAATGGAGCAGGGTCACCTGAATCTATTCAGAAATTAGACCTGGAACCTGAAAAAGAACCTGTATGTGTGTGTACGGGGGGGGGTGGCCGTGCATGGCAGTATCTTGAGCAGCAAGAGCACAGGCCCGGCACACAGTAGATGTTTGGTTTCCATGTAAGTGTTGGGCAGATGAATGAATGAGCAAGTGAAGGAATAAGAGCAATAAATTGGTTTAGAAAACAAAGCCAAAACTTTCTGGGGGGTGGGGGGCATCTGCTGGATCAATCTGAAAGAGAACAGACTTCTGAAGTGCAAATGCAAACCAGGAGTCTGACGTACGTACGGGTCACTGGGGACAACAACGCTAGGTGACAGGTATTGAACACTTGCCGTGCGCCAGACACCGCGAGTGTCCCACACACGTCAGCTCAGCCAGTTCTCGTAACAACCTCAAGACGTGGGAACTAGGTTGGGGGCGCATCGACTCTTTGGGGCACCAAGGAAGAAAATCCTGGACCTGAAGGATTTAGGAGGACTCGAAGCAGATGTATCCAACCAAGAGCAGCCCATTCGCATCTTCCAGGTTGGCAAACTGGGCCATTTTGCAGTCCTGCCTGCCCGGGTCCGGCCTGCACTGTAATTTCTTCCCCACAGGTCACTGTTGAAAGGGGACAGTCACTCTGCTGTTGAATTACTGTACAGAGACCCCCGAGGGGGCTCGGGGAGGAATGAGGCCTGATCCCGAAGCAAAGTCAGGCTGCCTGCCTCCTCCCGCAGCTCCTTCCTTCCCTCCAAGCTGCAGGAGGGAAGAACCGATGTCCCCGAGCTTCAGGGGCACTTCCTCCCGCTGTGCTTCCCGGCCCAGCCTTCCTGGGCAAGCTCTGGGCCCCTGGGAAAGTGCACTCCAGTCTTCTGGGACATTCAGGGAGTCAGGCTGGCAGAGTGTTGCCAACGGGGCTGTCCTCGGTGACCTCTGGGGGCCTCCTCTCACCTGGGTCAGTGCCTGGCAGCTATTCACTGTGTATAAGCAGCCTCTCCTTCCAGCACGTCACAAGGATCCTTTTCCTCCACCTTTCCTTTCCTCTCCAGGGAACACGCCTTATCCATGTTTTGGCCACCTCAGGAACATTCTATCTCCTTCATGCTCTACTGAATTCCTCTCCTTTCTTCCAAACGTGCCATTATAGCCCTGATGCCATCGACGTGCATTTAATAAATACACTCCTGTGCAGGCATAATCTTAAATCTCGTCATCTCGGGCAAGATGTTTCCCTGAGAGAGGTGGGGAGGGGTGCGGGGGGGTCGTTGTGAAGGAGCTTGGGGGAGACACTCCTGCTTGCACACGGTTTGTTCCCCTCTGGTCACCAGGGCAGAGCAGAGCTGGCTGTTAGCTTGAGCTTCCTCCCACTCCCCACGTACCCTAGACCCCCACCCCGTACATCCCAACAGACTGGACTCCTCCCACCCTCCCACTGACGTCCCATCAGAAATACGGAATCAGTAAGCTCCAGACGCTGCTATGAAGCTCAGTGGGAGTGTGAGCTACCTGAACAAAGGACAGAACCCCCAGCCGCTGCCAGGTGACTGAGCAAGGGCGTTGCAAAGCTCAACAGCGCACGGACCAGTCTGTGCACGCGTGGTGGGGGCAAAGATGAAGCGGTTGCCCTCTTGGCCATCTGACACAGCGAGTTGCCAGCCTCCGCTAAACACACATGCAGCCGTGACCTCCCGTGTCCCTGAAAGGTGGCACAGGCAACAGCCAGTGCGAGCTCTCTGCGGCAGAGATGCCCAGTTCTCATCCTGGCTGGCTGGAGTCGGAGCCTCGGGCTCATCCTCTGTAAAATGACGATAATAACACTTCCTTGATGGGCTAATATGAGGCACGTAAAACTTCTGGCTTGTCATAGGCCCTTAATAACTTGAATCCATTTTTATTATCAGCAGCAACAATGTTCACGGTGGTTTGGTGCTGAAGACAATAGCTGCAATTTGCTGAGAAGTTTTTATGAGCCATGTGTATTAAATACAACATCTGTACTTACGCCAGCCTGCAAGGTAGGTCTCTTTATCCCCATTTTACAGATAAGAAACCCGAGGCTCAGAGCAGTTAAGTAACTTGCCCAAAATCACACAGGACAGCGGCAAAGAGACGGCTCCCATCCAGGCCACACATGCTTCCTCGAGGTGCTGGCTGATCTGCACAGAGACAGGTCTGCACAGGCAGAGAGAGCTCAGCTCCCACTGCAGGCAGCACAGAGTGAATGCCAAGTGCTCATGCAGAGGACAACAGTGGTGTGTGCGCGCATGTGCGTGTGTGTGTGTGTGTGTGTGTGTGCACGTACCCTCGGCCCAGGACAGCAGTCTGCCAAAGGCCCATATTCAAAGCCCACCCATTGAACAGCTCATCTCCCATTTGGCAGGGCAGCCCCTCCACCTGGAGCAAAAGTAGGAAATAAACAAGGCCCATTCATAAAGACTGTTAATTCAAATGGGAAGTTCCTGCACAGTAATAAAGCTCGATAAACCAGACAGCCAAACCCATTGGAAAGCATCTGGGGACATTCAGGTAATGACAAATTTATTTTAAGCAGTTAGAAAGGGGAGAGAGAGCAAAAAGTAAAACCAGTTTCTGCCTGGGCAGAGATTTGTCCTTGTGCCTTCTTTGAGTGGCGCTGACAAACCCAAAAGCGTTGACTTGAGCAGAGAGAAATCGCCCCTTCCAGATCCACTGGCCTCCGCGGATAAATGGTAACAGAAGCATGCCCATGCAGTTGAGCTCTGTCCCTCCATGCCTTCTTCAGTTTCTTAATAATGAAGACTCCCCTTTCACTTTCCCATCTTTCTGTGTTTTTTTTTTTTTTAATATATTTTTGTAGAGAGGAGGTCTCACTGTGTTGCCCAGGCTGGTCTCAAACTCCTGGCCTCAAGCGATCCTCCCATCTCAGCCTCCCAAGGTGCTGGGATTACAGGTGTGAGCCACCGCACCTGGCCTAGCTTTTCTTTCTTGGCAAAGTCACTCTCCTTACGAAGCCAGTATCATGGAAACTGAAGTGGTCTTGGATGTCATTCTCTGTTGCCACAAACTTTCCTTGCTGAATCAGACCCCATAAGATATCAACTATGAGTCACACGCAAATAAATGAGCCACTATTAGGAAGAGAGATACTGGGGTGATATTTATCAGCGGCTGAATCTTAGCAATTGACGAGCTTTGCCTAACCACTGGTCATATCCATATGCATTACCTTCCAGATCGTTGCTTGGTAGCTCTTGGGATGGTTTCTAACTGTCGATATTTACAGGAACCAGGCACTTAACAACACAGGCCAAGTGAGTGGGATGTCTCCAAGGATGAGTCATGCCAAATGAAGCCTTTTATCTAAGGGTCACTACACTGAGTCCTCATTGGCTGGAGCAGACTGGAAGTCATCAGGTCATTAAAGAGTGTGTGCATGGTTGTGGGCCCGGTTCAGTTATCAGGATGTACCAACATTTATGAAATTGAAGGATGGGAGGGGAGAGCAAGGGTTGGAAAGCAGGAAGAGCTGTGGTGGTGGTGGTGATTTTTTTTTTTTTAATTGGCTAGCTAGTAAAATATAGCTCCAGGGCTTGGGAAAAGTGGCAGAGACGACACCAAGAGCCCAGGTCAGGCTCCACTTGCAACAGGATACGTAATAAATGCCCTTGAGTGATTTGCTGCCTTGGCTAGAGAAGGGGCCTGCATCCCCCCAGACCTACCCAAGAAGGCATCTACACATCCAACATCATGTCTACAGAACAGACATGCACCACGGAAGGGGGGCCTGCTGCACTTAGAGCCAGGCAGACCACCTGGCCAGGTTACTTGAGTGAGCAAAGTAGATCCATCACCCAACAAGCCCAGGTAGAAACCCTTGGCTCCGTTCTAGCGTTAGGAGATAATTTCTTTGGATTTTGAAAGCTTAGGGTATTCAAGAGTCAGCCATCTAAAATGCAGCTAATCTCAGGAGAAGGACACACCCAAGGTCCCATCTGCTAACAGGATTCTGCGTGGCAACAGGCAGGAAGCTAGAGGAGGAAGGCAGGGCTGAGGGGCAGAAATGCCAGCACCGGAAGGCACTGCCGGGGGAGAGGAAGTGCGGCAGGAGGGGCCGAGCACACGAGGCTTTGCAACACTCTCGTTGGACCGGCCCTCAGAGCACCCCTGGAACATGTGTAGAAAAGAAAGGGAAGCTTGTTTTAATATCAACATTAAATGAAGAAATGCCACCAGGCTTCGGAAACGCCACTATCCATCAGGGGCACGAGAGAAAAGTGACAGTGACATGCAAACTCCGCTCCCTGGCATGCACACAGAGGCTGATCGCAGCCACACTGGCAGTCACACGTGGGCCAAAGTCCTCTGGGGACCCAGTCCTGTGCAACAGGGGACCCGTTGGTCAACATTGAGCTCCTAGAATCTCAATTCCCTTTAAAATCAATGACCTGAGCCAGGATTGCACAAGGACCCTCTAAGGGGACGGGCTTATCGTTGAGTCGTGTAGTGGAAAATGTCTTGGATCCAAAGTGGCGGATACCACAGAAGAACATCGAGTCCTCCACATTGTGTCAGTTTTAAATGGGCCTGGCTCGTGCATAGGCCTGGCAGGTTTGAGACCTTGGAGATGTTCCCAGAGATCCCAAGATGATTCCACGATGAAATGAGCTGACGATTCCTGCCAGACAAAGAGATTCAAGCGCGCAGCCATCAGCCAGAGCCATAAATCTGAGGACAGTCCTCCCAATGGCAGTTGTGTGGAAACACAGCATTGGCATCACCTTTAGACACAAAGGGCAACAAGTGACACAATCCTTGGTGCAGAGAATTGTTCCACTGTGGCCCTTTCCAGCCCCCTGTGCACCATAAAGCTGGGGCCGGCAAACCCCCGGTGCACGACCTGGCCAGTTGCACGGTGTGTCCACCGCAGCTAGGGACCCTAGTCCCAGTATTCCCGAGACTCACACATGCGGCTGATCCATCAGCTACATGCATGAACACGCGTGAGCTAAAAACAAACGTGGGGGCCACAGGGGCAGCGAGAAGAAAACGAGGCCTCTCATTTTGGATATTCAAAGGTCTCCGTTCCGTTCCAGAGCATCCATGGGGTGGCATCTGCTGAGAGCCCTCTGTTTCATTTCCCTCTGCGTTTCTGCTTTCTGTCGTGGGCAGAGGTAAGGAGAGGCTGGGCAGGGAGGGGTTTGATGGAGAAAAGGAAGAAGAAAAGATGAGACGAGCCTTTTCCTGTTCTTCTTTTCCTGTTCTTCTCTGCTTCTGTCTCCAGATCTTCTAACATACCTCGTGCGTGGTTCTGTGTGTAACGAGGACGCTGAAAGTTCGAATTCGCTTGCTCGGGCTGCAGTAGCAGCACCACGGACTAGCTTGAGCAACACGTCTTTGTGTCCTCACAGCCCGGAGGCTGGAAGTCTGAGATCAAGGGGTCAGCAGGGTTGGTTTCTTCGAGGCCTCTCTCCTCGGTTTGCAGATGGACACCCCCTCCCTGTGTCCTCACGGGGTCATCTCTGTGTATGTCCTTAGCTCCTCTTCTTATAAGGACACCAGTCACATTGGATGAGGACCCACCCTAATGACTTCGTGTGACCTTAATCACCTCTTTAAAGGGCCCGTCTCCACATGAGGTCGCGTTCTGGCGTGTGGAGGTGGTTAGGACGCCAACCATAACAAAGGCAGCGCAGGAAGAGAAGTCGACGGATGTGTGCAGAGCCCCTACTGGGTGCTCGCCACCACACCAGGCAGTGGAGATAACAGACCGAAAGGCATCAGCTCAGTGTGAGCGAACGACGAAAGGACAGCCCCAGAGAGGAAGTGAATGGACGGACCCATCACGAATGAATGGGACGAACAGCATCAGAACTGCTCCCAGAGCCCAGAGGCGCCAACGAACTTGACCGTGCACACGTAGTCCAGCGGCATAGCCGAGTCCAGAGCTGCCAGCCCGCTTCCTCCTCCGTCTACACCGGAGTTGCACAGATAATTGGGAAACGAACGTGGCCACCGTTCCATGCCTAGAGAAGTCCAGCTGCTCTTCCCCAGAGCAGAATCATGGTGCCGAGAGGCGAGGCATTCCCGGGGGGAATCCCGGCCTTCCCTGGCACCCCCGTGAGACGTAGGGAAACCGTGTTTCCATGGGGGGCTCGCAGCACCCCAAAGCCACAGAGCAGAAGTGAAAGCCCCCCAGAGCAGCCTCTCAGGGTGGCTGTGCTACAGGGCTACCTGCCGCAGGCCACACCAGCTGCTGTGTGGCAACGGGCGGTGCTGTGTCCCCGGGATGGTGTCAGCCTGTGACATGAGAGTGAAACTTCCCACATCCTCAACTCCATCCCCTGAAAACACTCCCTGCGCCGGAAACTGCACCCGTGGGCGAGGAAGCCAAAGGAGAGGAACAGAGAGGCCACGCAGCCGCCGGCTTTATAATCAGCGCCTTCTACTCGCTACAGATAACTCAGCTGCGTCACTCGATTATTATTATCTGCGCTGCGAGTGTTTACTGAATCGATCTTCAAAGCGATTTCCAGACGGGGCATTTTGGTGACTGCATGGAGGTCAGAGTTCCTCCGGGGATTAATCAGCGCCAGGGGGAGGCAGGCCCAGCTGGCGGTCATCTGATCTCGGCAGCTGTGCACAAACTTTGCACCAGTTCGAGTCCAGCGTCCTTCCAGCCTCCACACGAACCCCGGTCAGCGGTCGGTTCCTGAATCGCAGCAACACGCCACACAGATGCACACGCCAGCAGGCCTCCCCTGCTTGGTGACTCCCTCGTATTGTTTTTCCAGCACATTCTCCCTCCAGTCCAAACATACTCAAGTCACTGGGCCTATCTGTGAATCTTTCCTTTATTAGTGAACATGCAGCACAAAAGCATCGGGCTGGTATTTCCTCTGCCCCAGTAGGGATTTTTATGGGGTTTTCATTTGGTTTCATTTTTGCCATGCTTCTGAGAATGGTTCTTTTGTTCTCTGCTTCACTCGCTGCTGAGATCCTCCAAGCCAGTCTGCTCAGAAGGTCACAGAGCTGCTGTCCCTCCCCCAAAAATGTCGTTGAGAAAACTGCCATTTTCCTATGGATTTTCAAGCCATAAAATAATAGGCTCTGAGGACAGGGGCCCCTCCCCCAGGCCATACCCCTCACTGCCAGGTCAGGGGACGCAGGGGTGAGGCAGGCAGGGCCCGGCTGCATCCTAGGACTCAGCAAGGGCCTTCCGCACCCAGGGGTGGTGGCCCTGTGTATGTCTGCCCAGGACAGGGGCTCCTCCTTCTGGAAAACAGCCCTTCCCCTGCACTAAGCACCGAGTTCAAATGTGAGCTACCATCAGCTCGGCTCTTTCTCAGGCCACAGTGACAGACCGAGCCAGCGATGGTCACCTGGCTCCAGCAAAGGCCATCTCGGCCTCTCTCGGTCCCTCTCCAGTGGTGATGCCACGAGGTGTGATAAGCAAAGGCTGCCATGGTGCACGTCACCTGCCATGGAGAAGCTTATCAAAGAGATCGAAATCAGTATTTGGAGGAAGTTGAAGTGAGAGAGGAGAGAGCACCTGGCAGGGTTGGGATCCCGGTTGCAGGTGACCTGGGTCACACAAAGCCCCATTTTAGAAGCCCAGGCTGTCCTGACTTGCATTTCTCTCACGTGTGGCTAATAGTCCTCACTAAATAGGCAGCCACGGGACGCTGGTCGTCCTGCCTAAGCTAGACCAGCGGAGCCTCGGCTCTGGGGTTGGCAGTGGGAGGGACGGGGGGCAGGGAGGAGGTGGGAGGAAACGGGCCGGAGAAACGAGCACTGGCCAAGGGGGTGGAGGGTGTGGAACACAGCATCTGCAGCGGGTCTTCAAGCACTTACCAAGTCAACACTCTTAGGATGACACACTCTTAGGCAGAGGCAATCATCTGGATAATTGGAGCGTTTCTTAGAACAGGTTTTAGGTGACAGCAGTGACAGCCATTCAGGCAGTGCACTCAAGACAGAAAACCTTGGAAAACTCAGTGTTCTGGAATAAGAAGCCAATTATGACTCTTCATGTAAGAACGTCCCAGCCACACACCCGGCCCTGTCCGATCATGTCATTGGCCAGATGGACAGATGGACGCCAAGAGATCTAGTTCCACTGCCTCCTGCATCAGCCCAACACCTGCCTAGGCAGAACCCCTCAGAACCATGCTGCTCCCCCAAATACAACTTCCAAAAACAAGGGAGCCCCCAAAGCGGGCACAGACCCAGGAGGTAACTCAGCTCTCCGCTTCGCTGGTGTCTCCCGGCTGACACCACAGGACGGCCTTACCCGGCTCGGAGCGAGCTCATGGGTTGCAGCTCAACCCCCTCACTCAGCCAGAGGGGTCAAAGGACAGCCAGCGGCCACAAGGGCTCAGAGCCGCAGGTTTGATCCCAAGTTCAAAGCATCTAGCGAAAGCCACACAGTGCCCCCTGGCACCACCGTGCGAAACAGATCCAGTCCTGAGTCAGAGAGGAAGCAGACACTCACTCACTGAATCACCCATCCACTTCCTCCTACCCACAACCGCTCAGCCAAGACCAGCAGCCGCTTCCAAGGGACAAATTAGCGACCGACACTCAGAAAAGCTGATGCTCCAAAGGAGACCGAGCAGAGCCCTGCTCGCATGGCGAGAACGGCGTGAACCGCCAGCAGCAATTGTACTGTGGCTGCCCGCCCCCCGCATTTTCCAGAGTAAAACAGCCCGTCGTGTTACGGCCCCTATCCTGTCCTGCACTGACCTTGGCCGTGTTAGTTTTCACTTCCCTGTTCAGAACACAGCCACACTTTCCAAACGCCATGAATCATCACCACTGAGCAACGGCCATTTAGCAAGGCAGGAAACCGCTGAGAGCCAGCCCTGGAAGGAGCAGCTCCCCGCTGCGGCCCTCTCCCGCCCTGGCTGGTCACCGTGGCGTGAGGCCACAGCAGCGGCTGGCGGGGCACAGTTGCCACTGCGAGCACTCATTGCTCCACCATTGTCCCTGGGGGCTTCCGATCCTCCCTCGCACTAGGTCACAGGCAGCATTAGGCATCTTCTGACTTTAATAAAGGCTCTCTTGGTTGCAGTGGCTGAAGCAAAGCATTCACCTTCTCATCCTGGAGAGGGAGAGAAATGGGTGGACCCATTCGAGACCTAGGGAGATCGAGTCAGAGAATTAGGGTACATTTAATAAAATACTACGGCAACTGTTAAAAAATAATGTTGGAAATCTACATTCAAAGCCATAGAAAGATATTTACAGGGATCATTTTGAAAGATGAACAATAGTAGGTGATGAAACAACATGTGTAGCCCATTGATGTAAAAGTGTCATCGTGAGGCAGGGCGAGGTGCCTCACGCCTGTAATCCTAGCACTCTGGGAGGCCGAGGCGGGAGGATCGCTTGAGCTCAGGAGTTCAAGACCAGCCTGAGCAATATCGAGACTCCATCTCTACTAAAAATAGAAAGAAATTAGCCAAACAACTAAAAATAGAAAAAATTAGCCAGGCATGGTGGCGCACGCCTGTAGTCCCAGCTATTCGGGAGGCTGAGGCAGGAGGATCACTTGAGCCCAGGAGTTTGAGGTTGCTGTGAGCTAGGCTGACGCCACGGCACTCTAGCCCGGGCAAGAGAGATTCTGTCTCCAAAAAAAAGTGTCGTCGTGAGTGTGTGCATAAAAGAGACACGTGGACATCGCTCAAACTGTTAACAGTAGTCACCTCTGCAGAGTGGGATTTGGGGATCATTTTTTCTTTCTTCATATTTTCTGTATTTCTTAAAATTGTCCACAACAAACAGGAAGCATTTTTATGATCAGAAAAATATATGTATTTACTTTCATTTTAAAACCAAAAGCAACACAAATCCAAAAGCTGTTTGCTTCCCTGACAGGTCCTATCTGTCCCGGATAAGATTTACACGCCCTCATTCTGGTAGATGTTACTGGGGACGTTCTGCCAGGGGCCCTGGGCTCTAAGTCATTCTTCCAGCGCTCTGGTGGGCCGGGCTGGATGTGCCCTCGCTCCCTCAACAGCCCCCGTGTGGCAACTGGATTGATCAGGGTTTCTGACCAGGGTCAGGGGTGGAGACTGGGGCACGGTGGAGTATTTTCCAACAGACACTAAATATCCAGTGCGGTAATCAAATCCCACATTTCAGAGCTGGGAATTAACTAAATTAACCACCACAGACCTCTCTGGGTGGCCAAGCAGATTCAAGTGTTTTGCAAATATGTAAATCACAACCCCCCAACTCCTCAGCCCTGGAAATACGTTCCAGACCCTTGGAGATCACTGAAACTTAAAGCCAGAAAGACTCTTAAGAAATCATCTGTTTTGGACCCCTCCTTTGACAAGCGAGGAAACCAAGGCTCAGAGAAGTGAAGTGACTTGCACAAGACCACCCAGCATTAAGGGGACAGAGGCAAGAGGGGAGCTTGTGTCTCCTGCCCTGTAATCCAAGGTTATTTCTGCTCCATCACAACTAGGAACAGTGCAGCGGGCAGGGGTGGGTGCTAGTGCCGAGATGTCCTTCGTACCCTCAGAAACTATTCCTGTGAAGGGTCCAGAATACACTATGACAGCCCCAGTCCCCGTAGAAGAGTCTAGTTAGAGTTACCTATGGGCATTCTTCACCAGGAAGTCATGCATTTTTCTAAAAAGGGATACATCATATATGCCCTATTTTTGAAGGGGTCCCATCATACAAAATAAAAATTAAGAAGTCATGCACTACAGCATGGGTTGGCAAACTTTTTCTATAAAGACCCATGGAGTAAATATCTCGGGCTTTGCAGGCCATATGGTCTCTCTTTCAGCTACTCAACTCTGCCCTTGTACCGTGAAAGCCGCCAAAATTTGCATGGCCGTGTTCCAATAAAACTTTATTTACAAAAACGAGCTGTGGGCCAGGCTTGGCCCATGCAATAGTTTGCCAACCCCAAACCTAAGGAACTGATCAACTTCCTTTCTATTAAATATTACATCAGATCCTGCTGCCCCTTCTATCAGGTGAACTGAATGACATCCGTAGTCCTGACAATGGATCCAGCCCTTAGCCAGGGACCACCAAGGAAGTGGGAAGCACATAAAAGGAATTATGTCACTTTTTCATTAAACAAGTTCTTTGAATTCCTAATTGGAAACTTTCACACAACAACTGAGGTTGCTGCCACTCATTTCCTGCCACCCTGCTTGCAGTATATTTTGAGCAAAATATATGTTGGACTCAGACTCAGAGGCTGACCTTTGACCTCTAGTGGCCGATTGCGACATACTTGACTGACTCATTTGCATATAGGGTGTTTGAAACAAGCTGGCACATTCTTCCCTTTTGGCCTAAAGTTCTGACTTCCTTGATTAACTAGGGCGTAAAATAAGATCCCAAGACAGAATGTGGCTAGGAAGGAACTGGAGTTTGTTTTTTTTTTTTCCTCTTGTGGGCAAAGGAGCTCTTCAAATGCAAGTCAAGTAGTACAGTGGAGAAGGCTGGGCATGGTGGCTCTCAGCTATGATCCCAGC
This sequence comes from Varecia variegata, assembly GCA_028533085.1. Classification (NCBI taxonomy): domain Eukaryota; kingdom Metazoa; phylum Chordata; class Mammalia; order Primates; family Lemuridae; genus Varecia; species Varecia variegata. Next base: position 3,747,976 of record CM052455.1, on the reverse strand, counting down.
ATTTTGGGAGGCCGAGGTGGGAGGATCGCTTGAGGCCAGGAGCTGGAGACCAGCCTGGGCAACATGTGAGACCCCATCTCTACAGAGAATTTAAAAATTACCCGGCCCAGTGGTGCACACCTGTGGTCTCAGCTACTTGGGAGGCTGAGGTGGGAGATGGCTTGAGCCTAGGAATTCGAGGTTGCAGTGAGCTATGACAAGGCCACTGCACTCCTGCCTGGGTGTCAGAGTGAAACCCTGTCTCAAAAAAAAAGTACATACTGAGCTCCCCCTGGGGAAGGAAGGGGTGGCTAACCACATGCACAGAGCACAGGGGTTGGGATCCAGGATGCTGGTCCTCTGCTCTTGTACAATCCCATTTTTCCTGGGGTCCCACCCAGGACCTGTCACTGTCCTCCCCCACAGACCCTCGCCCGGCTGCACTTCTGGGAAATCTGCCCCTGCCCTGCTTAGGAGAAGAAGAGAGAGAGGCCCCAGGCAGCCTCCCTCTGGCCTTGCCCCTTCCAAATTCTGGTAGCAAAAGCACTGAGTCAGCCCTACAAGTGAGAGACAAGTGAAACTAATGTTTTTCCATTTGTGCGACTATGGTTCTAAATGCTGTCTGTCCATATACATCAGAAATGCCACGAGAGGAGAACAGCTGAGAGGGGGACGTGTCCCCTGGGTCATCTTAGACCCCTCTTCCCCCACTGGCCTTAGACATACATGAACATACTTCCCTGAGGGACACAAGAGGTGACAAAGCTCTCCTTCCAAGAGGAGAACGGAAGCAGGGAGGGATCGGGATTCATGTCAATGAGCCAGGGCTCGGGTGTCCCACCTGGGTGTCCTGTCCCCCGGCCACGCCTCCCTCCTACTGAAGCCCCATTTCACATCTCCAGCGGCTTCCAGAGGATTGAAAGGAGCCCTTTTTCTTCCTTTTTCTCTTATTAAATAAGAATTACAGGCGGCCATTGTTTTGGACGAGGCCCCAACAGACCAGACTAAAAATCAAGATGGAGTCACTCATGCTATAAAGTTCCGCGTCACCAAAACCAGACTAAATTGTTATCTGACCTTCCAAGAAAGGACAGACAGATAACAGCCGATTTCCCAGAAGGCCAGTTTAAATCTTCGGTCAGCATGATAATGAAGTTCCCTCTACTTTAATCCTCACACGAAAAAGGTAGCCTGAAGGACCCTGATGTTCACTCATTCGTTATTTTTCTGTTGTTCTAGCTCCCTGTTCCCCCCACCCCACCACACACGTAAAAGTAGGTTTGTCCTCTGGGTCTGCTTTCTCCAGCCCTTCTGTGTCTAGAAAGCTGATCTCTTCTGCTCAGCTCAGTGGAGGGTTCATGGAATGAAGTCTTGCCCAATTCTAGAATCACAAAGAAAGCCAGCTGAGACCTTTCTATTAGATTGGTTGTAATTTTGTCTTCTGACACTCTTTTCCATCAGGACATGTTTCCCAGCTTTCCTGTGGAAAATCCCTGAGCCGGCCACTTCCTGTTTTTGTTTTGTTTTCCTCCCCCCACTGCTGTGCCCTTTGACCTTTTGTCCTTTGTCGGGATCCTGGTCTCAGACCGGGAAACCGGGCTCGGGCCAAACCCCAGCCCTGAGCAGGGTGCTGGCAACTGGGGAAACCGAGGTTCCCAGCCCAGCCCTGCTCATCGTTTCTCCTGGGGGGGGGGGTCCTCCGAGTCACCTCTTCACCTAAAAATAGGCGCTGAGAGGACCGAGAGATTTGTTTCTGGAGATGCAAGCCCACTAGAGCTGCACACTTGAGTAATAATCGTTCCTGAGTTCTGAACCTTCTTCATCCACTTTTGTTTGGGGTTGGGGGTTGTCTTCTGCTTTGTTTTGACAACTCGACCCGGCTGGGCCTATGCCCTGGGTGACGCTTGTTCTTTTTCCTTCTGTCTCCTGTTTTGTCCCCTTTCCTCTGGGCCCAGCATTCCTGGCATATTTGGAAAGAGCAGGAGCTGGCCCAAGGCCACTTTTCTAAGTATGTCTTCAGCTCCCGGGGTCCTGTTTCCAGCACAGTCTCTCTGCTTTTGTTTATCCTGATGCAGGGCGGACCCTGGAATCGGGCTGGAAACTCCGGGGCCCACCACCTCTGGGGGGCGGAACATGCAAAATGGTTGGACAAAGGAGGGGTTAACCACACTCCCCTCTTGCAGGGACTTTCCCCAAACACATCTGGCACCTACAAAGAGAGGAAGACAGACCACCAAACAGTGAGCCCCCCGCCCTTGAGGATTTCCTCTGGGAAGCAGTGGCCCCCTGCAACCTCATTAAGGGCTCTGATTGAGCACAATTTTCCCTTGGTCACTGTCTCCCTGGGTGACCTTTGCCAGCCCACTTAACCTCTCTGGGCCTCAACTTCCCTCTGTCTGAAGGTGCCGAGGGAGGCTGAACAGAGAGGATGAGAGCGCAAGGCACTTCCGGCCAGGGTAAAAACCAGGGGCACCCGGTGTGACCTCGTTTTCTGTCCAGCCCGGCTAGATCTCCCTTCAGTTTTACCTGGAGGAAAGGTCAGCCCAATTCATAACAGAGGAAAATCTGAAGTTTACTCTACTCTCTAAATTGTTTTCAAGTTCCCATGGGGGAAAGAGATTGATTCATTCTGTTAATAAGCAAAGGTCTTATTTTTCCACCTTCGGTCGTAGAAACGTCAGAGGAAAAAAGCTCGGTATTCAATCAAAAAAAAAAAAAAAACCAGTTCCAGCATTTTTAAAAAGTCAAGTAGAGATAAAACAGATGATCCTCCAAGGGGAAGAAAAGGGCCTTAACTCCAAAACCATAATACCTTAAATTATCTAATGTTTACCTCCCATCCACAAGAAAGGGCCTTGTGGAAATGTTTGCCCGTGTTAAAGAATAGTTAAAAGCATAGGCTGTCTAGGAGCGGCAGCCAAGATTCCTCCAGGTTTCTGGTGTCCTTGGACGAATCAAACCACTGCTAAGAAGGCCGAGGATGATGAGGGAATGAATGCATTGAAGTGGAGCCATGATACAGTCTAACATTCAGAGTTCTGATTACACACCCGTGGCCATAGCAGCATCATTCAGTAACAGCCCAAAGGTGGCATGTCCTTGGACACGTGAATAAACACGTGTACATCCATGCAACGGGATAGTACTCAGCCTTGGGAAGGAAGGACATTCTGACACATGCTACAACATGGATGAACCTTGAAGATTTTGTGCTAAGTGAAATAAGCCAGCCACAAAAGAACAAATATTGTGTGAGGTTCCTAGAGTAGTCAGATGAATGGTGGTTTCCTGGGGCTTGGCGGCGGGAGGATGGGGAGTCGGTGTTAATAGGTGCAGAGTTTCGGGTTTTGCAAAATGAAAAAGTCCTAGAGATGGAGGGTAGCCATGGTTGCACAATAGTGTCAACGTACTTAACACGACTGAACTGTGCGCACTTAGCAATGATGAAGGTGGTAAATTTGAAGTTACGTCTATTTGACCACAAGTAGAAATCGTTTTAATCAAAAATTTGAAAAATTTCAGAGCTCTGGATACAGAATCCTGGGTGACTAAGCCTTCCCCTTCCCTACGCGTTTGCACAGCTCTTCTCGAGAACGCTTGGGCCTTTGACTCAGAGCCCACGCGTGGGCGCAAATCCACACGCCGGCTGCCGGGTTCAGGACTCAGCCGGGGCCACCAGGTCCCCTCGTCTGCCAGGGAGAGAAAGGGCAGCCCTTTGCCCTGTTTGACTAATGGAAAAACCAAAGGTCGTGGGGGTTAAGTAACTTGCTCAAGGTCACGCAGTTCACAGGGTCTGCCCCCAGTTAAAAGTTCCTGGTGGAGCTGTCTCCGGATTTATAGCCCCGCAAAGGGTTGAATAAACACGGGACAAAACCGACGTTTCTCTGAGAAGAGGTGAGAACGTCGTGCCAGCCAGGAACCGGTTTTCCAAAAGGAGCCCTGAAACTAGTGTCACCTGGACAAAACAATCTGGAAGGACTTCACATCTGCTCCCGTGGGCTGGGCCCTGTCCCCCCAACCCAGAGCGCTGGGCAGGGGAGGTGGCAGGATTCAGCAAACAATGGCCCTTGCAGAGATGAAGAAAGTGGTGAGTGTGGCCGGAGCACAGAGGAAAGTTCTGGATCTCCCTGGAGAAGAGGAGCGACGCGTCCACTGAGGCCCGGGCAGGTGGGAACTACCCAGGTGTGCAAAGGCCCAGGACACACAGAACCTGGTTCCTTTCCGAGAACCCAGAGAACCGTCCCTCTGCACCCCTGTATCCCCCATGTTTCCTCCACGCTGGCTCATTCCATTTCCTATGAACACGCTGTTCTGTCGCCTGTTTAAAAGACCCCCAGTGAACCCCACGTCTGCCTCCTTGTGTTAGTTTCTAGGGCTGCCATGACAAAGTACCACAGACTGATGGCTTCAATGACAGAGATTCATCATCTCCCAGTCCTGGAGGCTGGAAGTCCGAGACCAAGGTGTCGGCAGGGCTGGTTTCTTCCGAGGGTGAGAGGGAGACTCTGCCCCAGGCCCCTCTCCCAGCTTCCAGCAGCCTCAGGCGTCCTCGGCTTGTAGATGGCTGTCATCTCCCTGTGTCTTCACATCACCTTCCCTCGGAGCACTCCTGTCTCTGTGTCCAAACGTCCTCTTTCTATAAGGACACCAGGCATTTGGGGTTAGGGCCCACTCTAATGATGTCATCTTAACGCAATCATCTGCAAAGACACTATTTCCAAATAAGGTCACATTCATAGGTCCTGTGCAGTTAGGTCTTTAACATCTTCTGGGGGACACGGTTCAACCCATAACACGTCCCATATCTCTGCTCTTCTTTGTAGCAAAAATCCCTCAAAAGAGTTGTCTAGACTCAAAGGACCAAGCCTGGGCCAAGGGATCTCACTCCATGGTCTTAAATGCCATCTCTTTCCAATAACCCTCACGTTTGTATCTCAGCCCCAACCTCGCCCAGAGTCTCACACTCACCTGCCCCATTCCTTGTTCCAGTACATTCAGGGCAAAGCCCACCAGTTGTCCTTGACTGTCCTCTCTCCCCCTCACACTTAGCAAGGGTGGCCTCATCTTCAACGCCCGGGGCAAATATCGCCACTCCTTGCCACGTCCTCACCAGCAAATCTCCCCCAGAACACCGAAAGAACCTCATCTACGCTCTCTCTGCTACCACCCACATGCTCGTTCCCAACACAGCAGCCAGATGATCAGTTACAAACCTACAGCATATCAGATCACCCCCCTGTGCCCACTTAAACCTTCCTGTCACATGCAGGATAAAAGTCAAATTCCATACCATGGCGAGCCGGACCCACCCGGCTACCAGTCTGGGCCTATCCGCCTACCACTCTCCACGTTTCTCACCTGGCTCTTGCCACACAGGCCTTCTTGTTGCTCCTCAAGCACTCCAAACTCATTCCTACCACAGGGCCTTTGCACATGCTCTTCCCTCTTAACTGTAATACTCCTTCCCCTTACTGCAGGGGCTTACCTCATTCAGTCTCAGCTTGTCAGACCACCAATCCCAATACCCCTCCCAGGTC
>CM052455.1:3702188-3741960 GCA_028533085.1 Varecia variegata | reverse complement strand
AAATTTGAGACTATATAGAAAATCAAAATCAACCCAGTGTAAGCAACACCAAAATACATTCTAGTAAAATTTCTAGACTTTGAAGAAAGATATAAAATCCCTTGAAGATCCAGGCAAGAAGACCAAGCTACTTCTAAGGGAGAGAAAATCAGATTGTCCTCAGACTTTCCAAAAGCCACACTCAAACTCGTGCCAGGAGAATGGATGGAAAGAGGGTGAGGGTGGGAGCAGGGAGGACTGACAGGAGGCAGAGCCAGTAGGATTTTCTGGTCTATCAGACATGGGGTGTGAAAGAAAGAAAGGAGTCAGGTGACCTGAGCAACTAGGATGGAGATGCTATTTGGTGGCTGTGGGAGGAGGAGGTTTGGGGACAGGGAATAGGCCGATAGTTTGTACATACCATGTTTTAAATGTCTTTTTATGAATGATCTGCATGGAGAGCTGAGCAGACAGTTACATGAAGAATCTGGCATTCAGAGCCAAGGTCTGGGTTAGAAATGATCAGCGTAAGTAAGATATTTGAAGTCATGAGACTAGATTCAATCAATGAGGGAGTGAGTGTGGAGAATATAGCCCTATTCAAAACTTCACATTAGCTTATAATAACACCCAAACCCTTCATCATGGCCACAAAAGCACTCTATGTGGCTCCCTCTCTAACCTCTCTGCTATCACCCCCTACCTCATGCTCTTAGCTCTAGGCACACAGGCCACCTTGTTACCCCTGGGATAACCTCATTCACAGCTCAGGACCTCTGCCTTTGCTGTTCCCTACGACCGGGGCACATCCCCCCCAGATGTTTGCACGCCTGCATTCTGACATCATTCAACTCTCTGCTTAAGGGTCAGCTTCTCAGAGAAGTCTTCTGACACCGTAACCAAAAGATCTGCCCACAACCCCAAACCCACCTCTCTCATTCTCTAATCCCTTAATTTGCTTTACCTTTTCAAGATTTATAGGTTGTCTGTTCCAGTTTCTACTGCTGCCTTTAAAAATTACCCCAAAACTTAGTGGTTTACCACAGCCAGTTCTTTACGCACACGAATTCTACGGGTCAGGAATTTGAACAGGGTGCAGAGAGAATGGCTTGTCTCGGGTCTACAGTGTCTGGGGCCTCAACAGGGAAGGCTCAGAGCCTGGGGGTGACTCAGCAGCTAGGGTTTGGAATCATCTGCATGCATGCTCACTAATGTATCAAGCTCAGCTGACTCAGAGACTAGGGACGCGGACCTGCGGTCTCCACGTGGCCCGGCTTCCTGACAGCATGGCCACCTCGGGGCAGGCAGACTTCTTGCTTGGTTACAGAGCAAGTGTCCCAGCAAACAAGGCAGAATCTGCATTGCCTTTGGAGACCCAGCTTCAGAAGTCAGACAGTGTCACTTCGCCCATAAGGGACAGGTCAAAGTAGTCTCCAGTCTCTGTCAAGAGGAGGAACATAGAGTCTATCTCTTCATGGGAAAAGAATCAAAGAGTCCCAAGGCGTTGTCCTGCCACCCGGCCCAAGACACATTCTCAGTGTTGAGCTATTCTTCCCAAGCCTGTTACTGGCTGCCTGTTGAAAGAATTAATTGCCGGCCGGGCACGGTGGCTCACGCCTGTAATCCTAGCACTCTGGGAGGCTGAGGTGGGAGGATTGCTCGAGGTCAGGAGTTCAAGACCAGCCTGAGCAAAAGTGAGACCCCATCTCTACTAAAAATAGAAAGAAATGATTTGGACAGCTAAAAAATATATTTATAGAAAAAATTAGCCGGGCATGGTGGCACATGCCTGTAGTCCCAGCTACTCGGGAGGCTGAGGCAGGAGGATCACTTGAGCCCAGGAGTTTGAGGTTGCTGTGAGCTAGGCTGACGCCAGGGCACTCTATCCCGGGGCAACAGAGTGAGACTCTGCCTCAAAAAAAAAAAAGAAAGAAAAGAAAGAATTAATTGCCTCCTTATGTTTGTCTGTTGACCTATAAATGTCTTGCTCTTACTGTCTAACCCTACCCTAGAGCAAGGACTCTGAATGCTCAGCTGCTCTAGGACACACCAAATCTTTACTTGACATAAGATCTTGACTGCACAAAATGGAGAACACACCACTTCCTCTTCACAGCAGGGCTCCAAAATCTGTCAATACCCCCGCCCCCCACCATGAGGGATGGTTCACGTCCATGTTCCAGCCTGGTCCCTGTGAATCCTCTGTAACTTCTTGTCAAGACTTCTTAAAGGGATGAAATATTTTTCTGAATATTAAAAAAAAAACACACACACACACACAAAAAAACACAACAGAAGAGTTATTAAACAAGTTCCCAGTGGCTTCCTCACCATGCCATTGGATTGAAAATAATTGGACAAGGAAAATTAATTCCAGGTTGAACTGAGTGTTTTCCTAAATGGAAAAGACATGCTTCTCTTTCTACCATCAAAGCCCCTAAAAATGCCACCAAGATTGTTGACTAACATTCACTTGAGACAGGAAACCATATGACTTCACGCCCATGGACTGAGCCTTTGGTCTGAGCACGCTGAACTCCAGAGAAGGGTTACATGCACCTGGGCACCTGGGCTCTAGTTTTAGAAGCTTCGCATTGCACTGACCAACAAGAATGTCCCTTGGATTAAACCTAAGGCTGGGCATGCAATTCCATGAAATAATGGGACAGAGAGGGGCAGAGACTGCATCCCAAAGGAAGAGCAAATGAAGCAAAACAAAGAAAGAGAAGGACCAGCCCCAAACCGAGATCCCACATACAGGCTAGAACATGGCTTGGGGTGTCTGCAGGCAGTTCCCAGACAGAAACCTCAGTGTGATGAATCAGTTTCCTTGGACACTGAGGGCATGAAGAGTCCACCGTAGAGACAAAGCATATTTATTCAAGGAACGGCTGTGAGAATTAGGCCTGGGCAGAGACGGGTGGGGAGAGCATGGAGTATGCGGTGGGGAAAAGCCACCATGAATCCCCAGTCTAGACACCGAGCCCATAATGCCCAGAGAGAAACAGATTCTCTAGAAGAAAGGGCATATCCGGGAGGAGCCAGCTGGGCGTACCTCTGCCATGACTGCTTGTGATACCCGAGTCAGGTATTGCAGACAAATCTTTTAAAATCACAGAGAGGAGAAAATAGAGACAATAAAAAAAAAAAACAAATGGTAATCGAAACACAAGTCGTCTTTTCGGTGGTGTAAATCAAATTCCATTACAAACAATGCCATAAAGAATGTCTACTCCTCTAAATAGCAAAGATTTCCCAGTTCTTGGAAAAAAATCTTTTTATATCAAGCAATGCAATTACATCACAGCATGAAAGCACTCTGCAATCTTGTATCATTCCGGAATATCATCAGTTACGGCGTTGAGACTGATGACATGCGTCCTCATGCCCAGGCAAGAAAGAAAAGAACATTTGGCCAGCAATGTCCTACATTATTCGCTTTGAAAAGATAACGCTTTTCCTCTTTTATCACCCACCCTGCTTCTGGAACGTAGGTCCCAATTCTTTTGTGACCAGCCCTACAAATTCCAGGTAAATACCAGGATGCTGTTGGCTGCGGGGACCGGAATGCTGGGCTCCTCTCCCTTGCAGTGGCTTCCTACTGAAGAAACAACAGCAGGTCATATTTGTAGCCCATTTCCATACTTGGGAGGAGGCATTTTTACCTTCTTGATCTCAGTGGATTCTCATAAAGACCATGAGAGGTCAGGATGGCACAATCCGGTCTGATTCCCACACATGCACACTCAGCTAGAGTCCTCTGCCTCTTCTTGGAGACGGGCAGGCATCTGGAAGGGATGAAAACACTGTCTCTTCCTGGCCTCGTGGTGGTCCAGGCCCGCCTCATCTTCCAAGAAGACAAACAAGGTTTTGTGTCCCTAAGGGGGTGGACTGTAGGGACCCTCTAGTGGGTCTTTTATGGAAAGAGGGTGACAATCGGAGAAGGAAGGGAACCAGGCTGGGGGAAAGGAACTCAGCCTATAGATGAGTGTCCTATAGATGGTTGAGGGCCCTGAAGTTCTGGATATTGGGGGAAAAGAAACCACAAAGGCACAACAAAAGAGTTATTAAACAAGTTCACAGTGGCTTCCCCATAATGCCATTTGATTGAAAATAATTGGACAAGGAAAGTTAATTTTCTTTGTGTCGGGTGGCAAGGAGCAGCGTGAGGGAGAGTCTGAGTGTCCAGTGGGTGGGCGAGACCAGAGAGCCCCCACCCTGCACGGAGAAGCCTGCTTGCAAGGGTGGGGGCTGCCCCAGCTGGAACTCCCCCCGGGGCTGCCATATGAGGTCATGCTAGCTGACTTTCTGGTCCCCAAGGAGCAGGACCATCCTGCTAGGACTTCAGGTCCTTCCCTTCGTCTCAATGCAGACCACTCGGCCACCCCACAGCACCCCAGACACGCGTTAAGCCCCATCGTGACCCCGGGCACCCAGGGGAGATGGCAGCCAGGGCTCCCCATCCTGTTTTTTGGGGCCAGATGGGCACACTGCAGGTCACCCCAAGCCAGGGACAGATGGGAGCGGGTGCCACCTTTCCATTGGCGTTATTATTATTATTATTCCATCTTCACTGATACGTCGTTAGGGCTGGAAGAAGTTAAGCATTTGCAAGGCTCTCATCGCCGGGAATGACACCTGTGTTCCGACTGTCAGGCCCTGAGCGTTTTATCTTCCCGGACTCCTGCTCCACAGGCAAACGACGCCAGCGACCTGGACCCCCACCCGTTCACTTGCAAAATGCGGGAAATACTGTGCTGCTGTCTCCGTCCCTCCCCACAGCCTGACTCGGAGGAGGCATCAGGCTGACTCCGTTTCCCCCGCAGAACGAGAACAGCCCCCTGGTAACACCCTTCGCTTCTCAATGCCGTTTCCTTTGTCCTGTCACGGGCCTGCTTTATAGGTGAGAGACCTCCTTGTCATCATAAACCTCTTTTCATTCTGAAAAAATTAAAAAACCTTTGCTTGGAAGGAGCCTTGAACAGACCCCGCTCATGCAGGGTTCCCTGCGAGCTGCCAGCGTTTCCCCCAGGTGCAGTTGCCTGCACTGGGCTCGGGGGGAGAGGGACTGTCCTGTGTCCACACAGGGGACCCCACTTCTGTCCTGTGCCTGTGGAGGTAGCAGCTGTTCTGTGCTCCCCCATCCAGGAAACCGGTGAACGACTCGGAGAAGAGCAAGTGATGGCCTTGGGGGCCTTGGGGGCCTCGGACACATTGCCCGAGCTGGGTGGGTGTCATTCAGCAGATCGATGCGTGCAAGTGGGAGCCGGGCACAGAAAGAGAGGAACCATTCGCGGGGCGGCAGGGAGTGTGAGCGTTGCAGGAGTGACGGGAACAAGATGGGGAGAAGAGGACCACGTCAGCTGAATATCAGAGACCAATTCCCCGTGAAGACACCCCCCTCCCGGGACAGGGATGGAAGGCGCGTTGCTTTGCTTGTGTCACGGGAAGCCAGCAAAGGCCTTGGAGAACCAGTGTCAGGACAGTGTGGCGGAATGGCAGAGCGCGGTGCAAAGCCCACGGGGACACCCACAGCCCAGCACCATGACGAAGTAGCAGCTTTGAGCAGCGGTGGCGGACTGAGTCCCACACAGCCAAGGAGCAACCACGCTTCCTCGACTTCACCTGGGCCGGCTTCCCTCAAGGACACTCCCGCAGCCAGGGACACTGTGATTTATATGCTAGCAGCCCTCCCCCGCATCCACCGGGACCTTGGGAAGGCGTCTTCTTTTCTTGGTCCACTGAAGTCACCGGAACCCATTAGTGAAGTTTCATCCCTGTTCATAAATCACACCTCAGTCGTGCAACACGGCTCTTAGACAACCGAGGGTGTTTGTTTTTAATTTCATTGCAGTACGAGACAGACGGGAGAGGTGGCCCTGGGGCTGCCACCAGGGAGGGCGGCCGCTGTTAAAGCTGGAACGCTGACCCTGGCCATCCCTGGCCCGGATGTGGGTTATTTTTTGCAGCAGCCTCTGACCCCAGATGCCCTGCCAGCTCCTCTTACGCATCCTCCTCCACCTGTTGGCTTTTGTCACCATCCGCCTCGTCGACCTCGACGTGCCTGCCCTGCTCAGAGCCTGCGCTCGTCTGTGTTCTTCCCTCGCACCTCCTCTCCCTCGCTTGCTGCTTCTGAAAGTCAGCAGGCGCCGCGAAGAAGGGGGTTTCTCCATCAGCCTGCACCGAGCTTCCACCCTTGACCATGTGCTTCAATCCAGAAGAGGCTTCCGGGGGCTCCTGTCAGAGCGTTGGCCACTGGGGACAGGCTCTGATACTCTCTGCCTGTGCATGGGGTCAGGGACAGGCGTGTGTGCTTGGTGAGACATCATGGCACCCAAAGCTATGGGACTCCCCACTCAAACTCCTCAACCCGCTGCCTTACAAATGTTCCATCGTGGAGAAGCCAATTCACCTCTCTGGCGGTCCTTTCCCTGCGGAGGTGGCAGACACGAATAATTCTGCTTGAGCAGAATGCGCACAACTTCCCATATTCAACGAAGATCTATTCCATAGACATTTATGTTCTGCGTAATCGGAGCACAGTGTCGTGCAAAGGATAAAATGCAAAGGCTCGAAGCATTGCAGAAACTTGCCCAGGATCACACACCGTGTCCGGTGGCAACGTCAAGTTTCAGGCTTAATCAGTGCCGTCTTACACCAGAGCCCTTGATGTTTCAGTTCTGCCCGGCGTGCTGCCATTAGTCCAACCAAATGCTTGTTTTCAGCCCCTTGGACCAAACTCTCGGAGACCCAGTGGTCATCTGAAGACAGCTGTGGTTGTCCGAGCTCTTGGTGGCAAGTAGCTTAGGCAAAACCATAACAAATAAATGAACAAATGGCTCCAATACTTCCAGAGAAGTCTGGGGCTGGATTTTAATGACGGCTGGGCCCGTGGCTCAGACAATGTTCTCAAGCGCCTGTCTCTGCTTTTATTCCATGATGTCATTCTTACGCAAGTTCCTGCTGCCCCCGCCCCAGGAAGGAAAAATGCTGGCAGCGACCCCAGACTCACATCCTCACGCAAAGCAGCTCTGGGGAAAGTGTTGGGGTTGGGTGTCATTGAGCAGTTTGTGTCAACAGGCTTGTCCCTTAACAAGTCACTGCATTCAGGAGGTTGGACTATGCTGAGTGGCCTGGTCTGAACTCTAAGGTCACACTTTGAATATGAAGGAGCGAAAGTCCACCGGGAGGCTTGGTGGGGGAGGAGTGTGAAGGAAGGAAGGAAAGAAGGAAGAAGGGCAGGAGGCCTGTTGGGAGGGATGGCAGGGGGAGAGCCCACACAGAGTGACCCGCCTACCCCACGGGTGCCCCCAGCCCACTCTGCAGATAGGGACCCAGCGACAGTGAACCCTGAGAGAGGGACAAATCCACTTCTCCCCCCCATCACAAGAGCTGCTTGCTCCGGCCAGCACCTGGGCATGGACGGGAGAGCCCATCTGAGGGCTTTGGGGGGAAGCTGCTATTGTCACTTGGGCAAGAGCAGCAAGGATGGAGCCTCCCCCCTAACCAGGGAGAACGAAACAGCTGCAGAAACTAGGGAGACCACAGGGCCCCTCTGGTCATAAGAGTGGGACTGGCTGTCCCTGACACAGCCAGGGGACAGCCTTGTTGTTCAGGAAAAAATTGCCAAAAGCAGAAGGAAATTCTGGCCCTGTGAGCCTTGGTGGCCTTTCTTAGAAAGAAGCAGGAGGACATTCCTTGGGCATGGGAAGGCCCAATTCGTGGTCAATCTAGCAGACTCGAGGCCTGCGAGGGGTCTTGCAGCATGGACGCTGGGCACAGGGCACTGGGGGCCCTGCTCCAATCCTATCATTTTATCCACAGGGAAACTGAGGCTCCCAAGGTGACGAGAGAGGCCCCAAGTCACACCTGAAACCAGCCTCTGCAGGGATGATAAACACTTACTGGCGCTTCTTTGGAACATAGGCTCATGCCAGCCTCAAACCTTTGTCTTAGTGCATTTTGTGTTGCGATAAAGGAACCCCTGAGGCTGGAAAACTGGGAAAGCGCGTGGGTCTGCAGGCTGTGCAGGCAGCGTGGCGCTGGCACCGCCAGCTTCCGGAAAGGACTGTCGTGCCGCAGCAAAACCTGGCAGAGAAGGTCAAAGGGGAGGTGGGCAGGCGCACACGGGGACCACACCCAAGGGACGTCCTGGCTTTATAACCACCATTCCACTAAGAACCGATCCATCATCATACACAAATTATAAAATGCCTTTTAAACAGACCAGAGTCATGACTGAACAGGAAACGAATTTAGCCGTGACCTTTCCAAGGGACACATGCTTAGCTGACTTCCTTTGCTTGCTTTGTAAGAAACTCTGGTTCAAGATCATAAGCCAAAGCTCCTTAAAACCTGTGACAGGGAGGACCCTGGCTAGCAGGGTCCACAGCTGGCCCTCAGCAGCCTCTGGGGCTCCCACTCAGGCGTTTGTTGTGAATTTTCTGTTTTGTTGTTTTTTTAGAGACGGAGTCTCACTGTGTCACCAAGGCTAGAATGCAGTGGTAGGATCATAGCTCACTGCAGCCTCCAACTCCTGGCCTCAAGCGATCCTCCTGGCTCAGCCTCCCAAGTACGTGGGACTACAGGTGCACGTCACCATGCCTGGCTAATTTTTAAACTTTTTATAGAGATGAGGGTCGCCCTATGTTTGCCCAGCTGGTCTCAAACTCCTGGCCTCAAGTGATACTCCCACCTTGGCCTCCCAGAGTGCTAGGATTACATGCATGAGCCACAGTGCCCGGCTGTGAATTTTCTTTATAATTTAGTCCTCCTCAGTCCTCTATGACCTAATTAGATATAAAGAGATTTTCAGTTATTTAGATAATAACATCTTACATTTATACAATGCTTTACCATTTTCAAAGTACTTCTGCATGTCTCATTTCATTTGCATATCAGGCATTCAGTGTGGGCTACATTTGTATAGATAAATACATGTGATGAATAGGTAAAGTCTAAAAAATACTGTTTATTTCATTATCACCTCCAAATGCTGTTTTAAATAAGACGAACTAAATATATAGAAAGGAGAAATCTCTTAAGGAAAGCAGCGCACATCCATGAAGTTATCTTTTACAAGATCAGTAAAGTAATGAGCATAATTAGAAACTCAAAACATATTTCTAGGCTGGGCGCGGTGGCTCACGTCTATAATCCAATCCTAGCACTCTGGGAGGCCAAGGCGGGTGGATCGCTCAAGGTCAGGAGTTCGAGACCAGCCTGAGGAAGAGCGAGACCCCGTCTCTACTAAAAAATAGAAACAAATTATCTGGCCAACTAAAAATATAGATAGAAAAAATTAGCTGGGCATGGTGGTGCATGCCTGTAGTCCCAGCTACTCGGGAGGCTGAGGCAGAAGGATTGCTTGAGCCCAGGAGTTTGAGGTTGCTGTGAGCTAGGCTGACGCCACAGCACTCACTCTAGCCCGGGCAACAGAGTAAGACTCTGTCTCAAAAAAAAAAAAAAACATATTTCTAGAGACTTCCATATCCAGCAATATGGTAGACTGATAAGCTGACCAACCCAATTACTGAAAACAACCCAAAATATTGAACAAAATATTTTTTTAAACAATAATGTTTTTGGAGAGGATCAAGACACTAGGGAATACTTAGAGAAACTAAGGACTACTTCAAGGGCAATTCTTAGCAAATTTGAGAACCTAAGGAGATCTAAGTAAAATTAATCACCTACGGAGCACCAACGCCAGCTTTTACCTTGAGGGCACTGGCCAAGCTCAGTAACTGGAGAAGTGCAGGGAACAGGAGACAGGTCCAACAGGAAAACATCTGCGTCTCCCTGTAAAGTTGGCACACTCTTAGTAGGGTAAGGGTGACCTAGACCAGGAACTGCAAAGACTTCCTCTCTTGAACCTTGGCACAGCACAGAAGGGAAAAAACTTACCCTGAGAATCCACAACCTCCAGCCAGCTCCCATGTGGGTTTGCTGTTCTGATCTACCCTGGTGGCCCAGAATAACCCAAGCTAGGAATTTAGTAGTCCCAAAAACCCTCAGCTGAGAATTTTGTTCTGCTCTAAATTTCCAATTCTAGGTAAGAGCAAGTAAGCACATTGCATCCACGCTGTCTCTCCCACCAAATGCCAGCACAGAATGCACAGAGAAGTGGAGGACTCTAAAATGTTCAAAGCAGCGGGCAGAATGAGTAAGAAAACAGGAATTCAGACTCCTACTAAACTGGCCGGAAGTTGGCATTTTCCCCTCTCTGGTCCTCCTGCTGCATGGCCCCAGACACGGACACACTCACAGGAGGTGCCGGCAGAGCAGGGGATCAAAGCCCAGATTTCTGCCCAGAGGACCAGAAAGGGAACCCTAGGGGATAAGAAAGCACTGACGTGATCACACAGAGGAAGGAGCTTGGCAAAGTGACACCACACAGTTAGATATAAACTCCCAAACTTGGCAAAAGATAGATTCAGAAGCTCGGAAAAGCTCAAACAGAATAAACTCAAAGAAATCAATGCCAAGACACATCATCATCAAACTTCCGAACACGAACGACGAAGAAAGAAAATCTCTGAAACAGTCAGAGAAAAGTGTCGCGTTGCCCACAGAGAAAGACAAATTGAAATGACTAAGGGTTGCTCATTAGAAACTGTGGAGGCCAAAAGGCAGTGGCACAACATGTCTTAAATCCTGGGCGGGGGGAAAGTCAACCCAGAATTTTACAGCCAGCAAAAATATTCTTCAGAAAGGAAAGTGAAATGAAGACAGTCTCAATTCAAGGAAAACGAAGATTTGCTGCCAGCAGACCTGCTCTAAAAGAATTGCTAGATACTTCTTCAGAAAGAAGGAAAATGATACTTGAAGGCAACTGGGAACATCAGGAATGAAGAGAAATAGAAATGGCAAATATCTGGGTAAATATATTAAACCATTCTTCTCTTATTGAGCTCTTTAAAATGTTTTGACGGTTGAAAGCAAAAATTATATTTTCTGACGAGCCTTTCAATAGGTGTAGCTGTAACATATAAAACAAGTTAGAAAATATTTTTTAATAACTCAGAAGAGGATAATTAAGAAACACCCCTGAAGAGAACGATCAAGAAAAAAAAGTGAGAAGACAAAATAAATAATAACGCAAATGAGAGAGGGGTGATCACTAAAAATACAGCAGAGATTAAAAGGCTAAGAGAGTAGTTCAGCAACTTCATGCCAATAAAGTGGAACATTTAGATACAATTGATACATCCCTAGAAAAAAATGACTCAAACTTATTACAAAACAAAAAGAAATATGAATAAAATTAGACCAGCAGTTAAAATTTTCTCGTAAAGAGAACACTAGGCCAAAACAGTTTATAGGACAGTTCTAACTCAATTTTAAGAAATAAAGGATGATGAGGACACAGACACGTACAGAGGGATGACCACGTGAGGACATTGGGGGAAGACGGCCGTCTGCACGCGAAGGAGAGAGGCCTCAGGAGAAACCAACCCTACCGACACCTTAACCTTGGACTTCTAGTCCTCAGAGCTATGAGCTAATAAATTCCTGTTGTTGAAGCCCCCCCAGCCTGTGGTACCTGGTTAGGGCGGCCCCAGCAGGGAACAGAAACGCCATGGAACAGACTTCAGACTAGTAACACTTGAGAAAAACCTGCCTCCCAGGGCTGTCCCCAAAACTTCCTCAGTTTCCCCAATGATTATCCAAATGAGAGACTTGGGCCCATCCAAAACAGACCCTCCACTGAGCCAGTGAGATGACAGCTCTGGAAATCAAGAATAAAATGAGTTGGAGGTAAACATAAGAAGACTGGAAATTTCATTCAAGGCATCCGTGGGGGTTGGGGTTGGTAAAAGGAGAGAAAGGGGAGAGAAATGTTTCAGTGAAGAGAAAAATCATCAAGTTTCGAGCTGGCAGATCCCTGAGCAAGCTCGGCCTTTGATGGCTTTGTCATTCTGGACGGTATCTTTGCTGAGACTTGTCAGTTTCTTCTACGGCGGGTAGCCCTGGGAACAAATGGATTTCGTGTTCACCAGCACACCCAGGTCTTTGGGAATTTAGACCAGGTCTCCGGATTTTTCATTCCCTATTTTAGCAGCCAAGAGACAGGCCACTTGTCTTCACTGCTAAGGTGGAAGAAGGAGATAAAAGGATTTATTATCTGAACATTCAAGAACCTTCCAAACAAATCTGTTCCTTCCCCCTCATCCCCCAGCCCAAAAGCTGGACCCCATTCTGTGAGCCGAGAAGTACATTTTCTTTCAAACGAGCTTGTCCATCTCTGCTCTGTTCACACAAGAGGAGATTTCTACATCAGCACAACAGCGGCATGTTGGAAATCCAGAGGTGGACGTAAGTTTGCATCCTTTGTCGCTAGGGGTCCATGGTCACGTCGCAGCACCTGTGTCACTGAGCCGCCCGCCGGCAAGTGCTTGGACCGTGAGAGAACAGGATGGGGTCGGTGCCCAGGGCAGGGCCCAGAGGGAACCTCAGGTTCACAAGAGGGGTTCACAAGAGGGGGCCATGCCCCGCACAAATGAGGGCGCCAGGCCTGCCTGGGGAGCGTGGGCCGGGTTTCAGCCCCCAGTGGCCCCTCCGTGGCCTCCTACAGAGGCTGCAGTTGCCACAACCTTAGAGCTCCCAGCCCTGGGCAGCATCGGCCACTAATAATTCCACAGCAAGGGTAACTAGATGTTAAGAGTGACACTTTGGGCACTAAATTACTTTCCATGTGGCAGGAAGTGGCCTAGAACCTGATCCACGACCCTCGAGCCTCCTCACACCCCTGCAGACTATAACAAGTCACCGGTTGAGAGACAGGATGTGGAAGAAAGGATTTTCTGAGAGGTGCATCTGGGGAGAGAGCTGGGCTTCCTGAAGGGACGTGGGGCCCGCGCCCTCTCCTCCACCTGGTCAGGGCTTCCACAGAGCTGCTCGGGGAGCGTGCCACGTGGCTCCCTCTCACTGAGGACAGAAAAGGCCAGGGCCCGTCACCAGCCAGAGGGGGAGAGCCGCTGCGGTAGGCTGATCGAGGCCAGAGGTATCAGGTCTAATCCCCGGAACCTACAAATGTGGCCTTATTTAGAAAGACCATCCTTGATTAAATTAAGGGTCTTGAGACGGGAGGATTATCCCCGATTATCCTTGAATGAGATTACAGGAGCCCTCAATGCGATTACCCAAATCCTTACAAGAGAGAGGCAAAGGGAGATTTAACCAGACACAGCGGAGAAGGTGACGTGACCACTGAAGCAGAGACGAGTGATGCGGCCACAAGCCAAGGAGTGCCGGTAGCACCAGAAGAGTCAAAGTGCAGACTCTCCCCTGCAACCTCCAGAGGAAGCGTGGCTGTGCCGGCACCTTGACTTCAGGCCGGGGACACCGACTTCAGACTTCTGTCCCCCAGGACCACGTCAGAATAAATTTCCGTAGTCAGCCATCACACTTACGGTAATTTTGTTACAGCGGCCACCAGGCACTCATACGCAGGCTGACAACTCCCTGCTTTGGTGCCGAAACCAGGAGCAGGTGCTGAGTGGGGGCACCTCCACCCAGAGCTTGTCAGGCCAGTGGCACGGGAGGGCCAGAACCAGTATGTGGGTCTCTAGGGACCTTACCAATAGGGCCATCTGGAGGGACAGACACCCCAGCAGCAAAGAACTGGAGGCAAACCCAAGGGACTGAGGAAAACAAGTGACCCCCCGGAAGGGGCCTAAGGAGGTATAGGCCCACAGAAAGCACCACCAGGAGAAAGGGCAGCTCGCACCCTCCGCAGGCTCGAAGCATGCAGAGCCGGCTCCGCACGCACCACTCACATAAGAGCTGTCCTTGGCCCTGCGACCCCCCACCCGGCTCCAACCTTAGGACAAGGGGCGGGGGGGAGCCGCAGGACAAGGGAGAAGCCAGCCTCCTCCCATCCCGTGCAAGCTTCCAGCCCCAAGCAGACCTAGCTGGAGCGGGGAGAGGACTAGATGTCACCATGTGGAGTTTTGACTAATATCTTGGCCCGGACATTGAAATTCCAAATTGAGACTGTTTTCCATTTAAAGCCACCATCGGACAGACTATTTCCTAAGAGGAGCGGAGAAAGCGCGAGTCTGCCAGGCGAGGGTTTTTATTCTGGGCCAGGCGACACGAGTCCAGCTGAACACATTTGAAAGGGGTGACACAGGAGCCCGACGAGAGCCACTTCCAGTCGCAGGGCGAGCTGTGCTCGCTCCACACGCCCGTTGCACAAAGGCTGGCGAAAACATCTCGGTGGAACTGAGAGTCGCTGAATTCCCGTGAAAGGAAAACATGCAAATTTGTTTTCGGTATCACTCTTAGGCTTCCTGGGTAGAGCCCTTGGCCTGCGATGTCGCGCATTGACGTCAGCCCCAGGCAGCCGCGTGGCAGCTGCCGCTGTTCCGCCCTCCCCCGGGGCCCCCGGGGCAGAAAACACACTGGTTTTGTTTCATGAAGATTAAAAACAGTTGCTGGCTCGTCCGTAATTCACAACCCCTGTGATCACTGGGGACAGGAGGACCGAGCAAGAAGTCCAGTGTGCCCAAGTCAAAACCGAGGGAGGGACAGCCACAGAAAGATGCCAGGGACAGGATTACAGTCGGCGGGGAGTCACACCCGCCCGTTCTCCTGAAACACAAGGCGACAGGATCCATCCTGCACACTTGGGGGCTCTGACAAACTGTTTGAAACACAGTCTTAGCACCTGTGAGGGAGACGGGGCTTGTGCCACGTAACCCAGGACAAACTGCTGCCTCCGGTCTCCCAGCAAAGCAGCCGCCACCCAGGAGGGGAGGACAAAGGACAGATTGTCGTCCCAGGACAGAATGATCTTTCCCGACTGAGCCAGTGATCTGGGCACCAGAAGAGAGATGTGCAGGAGGGGAGACCGGGGAGGCCACAGTGGAAGGGCTGGGGTGCACTGTGCCTCGGAGGTGCCCCGGTGTCACCACCCCTCTGAAGTCAGGGCTGGAGGGGGCAGAGCTTGGTGCCAGAGAGCTGGGTGTGAGTCCTGCTGACGGCACCCTTGTCCCAGGCAGTAGGTGTCCAAGCGCTGCACCAAGCTTTGGCTATTGCTGCTGCCCTCCATCACCTCTCCCTGGGCCACCCTGTGCCCTCACCCCTACACGAGGTCTGGCCTCCCCGCCACCTCGCTCTTCACAGTGCCCCACGGCAGGTGACGTCATTTCCCAGTAGACTGGAAGTGACATGAGGCTGGGGGCTGGGACCTGTCTAAATCCCAACACCCAACATAGAAAATGCAAAATGATGCAACTGCAGATCAAGACAAGTTGCTATCCTTGTCGTTGCCATGGTTCCGGTTCTGGGGTCTGAGGAAACCCCCAAGGCAGGGACTCTCTGCTCGGAGTTGGCGACACTTCTGGGGGAAGGCAGACGGCAAAGGGGAAAAAAAGTTGTTTTGCTGTTGTTCCTTTTAATCAATCTTTTACTCGTAGCTACAAACCTTTACTCAACTGTGGATAAAACACAAAAGCCTTCTGACACGCTGATACAGGATGGTGTGCCGAGTGATCACGGTAAAACCTGAGCGCCGGGCTGGAAGTGGGGTTGGCTCGTCCATGGCGCACGATCAGCACAGAGGCAGAGATGGTGGCCCCAAGAGAAAGGAATTCGGGGAAATCTTGTCTCCCCAAATAACATGGATGGAAAAACAAAATGAGGTTCAGGATTGGCATGGCAAAGTCAAAGTCGCCGGCGTTCTCTCGGCAGACATTTACTGGCCCCTTTTGTGGGCCAGGCCACAATCATAAACAGGACGTGCTGGCTGCACCCCCGGGAGACAGACACTGTCACACCAGCCTGAGCAAGTGCCATAAAGCCAGGCCCGTAGGAGGAGCCGTGAGCAGAGAAGGGGACGCTGTGCTATCATTTAGTGGTAACAGCTCAGAACTCTGACGTCAGACAGGCCTGGGCCCAATCCTGAGTCCAAGCTTCACTAGTGTTGGGACCTTGGCCAAGTTACTTGACCTCTCAAAACCTGTGTATGTCCCCCTTGGAAATGATGCTATCGGTGCCTACCTCATAGGATTGTCATAAAAAAATAATTATACGGCAAAGTCGTCAGCCTAGTCCATGGCTCAAAGGAAATACTCAATAATGTTGGCTGTCATTCTTATTGACTCTGAAAAAGTCAGAGGAGGTAATATTTTTAGATGCATCCTGAAGGACTTATGCAGAAGGAGGATGGAGGATTTTGTGAGAAGGGCATATCATTTATTATGCAAAGATACAGACACCTACATTACACGGCGTGTTTGGAAACCAGCAAGAAGTTCAAAATTGTTGGCCTGAGGGACATAGGAGAGAAAGGAAGTGGACAAAGGGGTGTGGTCCCTGCTGGCGAGTTTATTTTGTGGGCATTTGGTCAAATGATGATGAGTTTTTGAATCAAATATCAGAATTCTAGTCCCACCACACTTTGGTGGTGAGCTTGGGCAATCAACATGGCCCTCTGCAAGTGGCGAAGGGCTGTTGAATGGATGAGGGATCAGAAAGATTTTTTTCTGTAAAGAGCCAGATAGTAAATATTTTAGGCATGGCAGGCCATACGGTTTCTGTGGCAACTGCTTGACTCTGCCCTTGTAGCACAAAAGCAGTCACAGATGATACGTAATCGAGTGAGCATGGTTGTGTTCCAATAAAACTTTATTTATAAAAACAAGCAGAGGGCCAGATCTCGACTGCAGGCAGTCCTTTGCCCACCCCTGGCTCAAATTAGAAAATAAACATGAAATTCACTAGCAGAGTGCCTCCAAGTTCTTATATTTTCTCCCTCCTCTTCCACATGCTTTTCTCATAGCCAGTGGTTCCAAGACATTGCCAAATGATCTGAAGATTACAGCACGCTTGCCTTCATCTAAGCTCAAGAGATTGTAATGCATAAAGATAATTTGTTCAACAGAGTGAGAGCTGCTTTGCCAGGAGTGCCGAGTGTTTTAGTAATCAATCAATCAATCAGTCAGAGAAAGAACTCATTAAGCACATGGTGCTGTCCCACACTGGAGGCACACAGAGCGTTGAGGCTGGATCCTGAGGAACAGCACGTGGGTTGGTGAGAAATTCCCACTTCCCTGTTGCCCGGGTACTAGTCACAGTTTCGCACAGTTTTAGTCGTGTGTGATCCTTGAGAGTCACATTTTCCATTTCTTCATCTGTACAATTCAACCAAGTGGCAACACGATTTTGTGGATGCACCAGAGGGCCTCTCTTCGAGGGCTTCTGGGAGACGTCTCGAAGGAAGTCACACGCGGGGACTGGCCTCAGGGACAGCCCGAGCCATGGGGGGAGGGGTAGCCACGCCGCAGCCAGCACGTGGGCATCGGTGCATGGAAATGGGGACAGAAAAGGAGAGGGGATGAAAGAGACAGAAATGGAGGAGGGCACAACTGATTGAAGACTCGGTATTTTTGCTGTCATTGCAAGAAGGAAACTCTCTGACGTACGGTGTAGATCAGGAGAGTTGAAAACTCAGAGCCAGCAAGGGGCCGGACAGGAAGCAGAAGTGAGTCAAGTGGGCGGGATGTCACCATGGGGAACAATGGGGACAGGGAACACTGGGGTGTGCGTGCCCCGCCTAAGAGAACTGCTGGCACTTAGCTCCAGACCACTGCGGCCACGTGGTCTTCTGAGCTCCTCTCGGAAGAGCTGATTCTGCCCAAGTTGCCGCTTCGTAACCTTGAGTGTGGAAGGGGAGGCTGATTTCTGAGTTTTGAAGAGTCCGCAGCGCCCATGAGCGAAGAGGAATCCAGTCCCAGCCTCTGCAAATGGAGCCTCCTCCAGCGTTAGCCCAGCCACAAGCTCACCGGGAACCAGGACTGCCGGTCAAATGCAGGACGCCCTGTTAACTTTGAATTTCAGATAAACAGCCAATACTTGCTTAGTATAAGTATGTCCCAAATATTTCATGGGGCATACTTACATCTCCAAAAGAGTATTGGTTGCTTATCTGAAATTCAGTTCAAATTTAACTGGGCATCCTGCCCTTTTATTTGCTAAACCTGGGAACTCTCCCAGAACCCCAGTCGAGGCACCCAAGGGCCACATTCACCCCTCTCCTCTCAGGGCAGCAGCTCCACCCTCAAGGACACAGTCCACCAGGCAGATCCCAGAGGGAAAAGGGTCTACCGCCATACCACCCTGAACGCACCCAATCTCGTCTGTCAAAGGGAAAAGGAAGCAAACTCACGTTTGAGTGTCTGTGCATTCCAGTAACATACAGGCGATTTCTACACGCCACCCTGGGCGTCACGGGCTGGGTGTTCTAGGGCCATCTCAGCCCCCGCCCTGCAGCGTGTTCTTTGTCCCTCTGAGCCTTGGTTTCCTCGTCTCTTAAGAGGACATGGCGCCTGTAATCCTAGCACTCTGGAGGTCGAGGCAGGAGGATCGTTCAAGGTCAGGAGTTCGAGACCAGCCTGAGCAAGAGCGAGACCCCGTCTCTACTAAAAATAGAAAGAAATTAGCTGGACAACTAAAAATATACAGAAAAAATTAGCCGGGCATGGTGGTGCATGCCTGTAGTCCCAGCTACTCGGAAGGCTGAGGCAGGAGGATCGCTTAAGCCCATGAGTTTGAGGTTGCTGTGAGCTAGGCTGATGCCACGGCACTCACTCTAGCCCGGGCAACAGAGCGAGACTCTGTCTCAAAAAAAAAAAAAAGGACTTGGGGATTCCTATCTCGCAGGACTGTCACAAGGATTAAATGGAATAAATGTAAAAGTGTATCACGGTGTCTGACACGACGCTAGACGCACAACAAATGTCCGCAGAGCGAAATTCTCTCAGCCCAGAATGATGCTTTGTGCCCTGCTGCACCTGTCGAGACCATCCACTGACGGTGCCAGGAGGCTGGGGCAGAGGGGACATGTGATCCCCCACCATGGCAGGTGACGGCTCTCAGGGACAGAGGGACACAGGTGCTGAGGTCCTGGTGCACTGTCAGGGTCGCAGTTCAGGGAGAGGAGGAGGGGCCCGGCTTTCTATGCTGTGGGTGCTGGAAACCAAGGGCACAGGGTCATCCGTTTTAATTCGGGGTTCGCCGCCATTCTTCAGAGGTGTGGCAACTGCTCTGGGTAGCACAGGGATGGTTTCTAAGGCACTCGGAGTGTCCTTTGCGGGGCTCAGAGAGACCCAAGATGAGTTTCTATAACCCTCCCCATCTCTTGCCTTCGGCTCCCCCAGAGCCAGACCTGAGCACGGACCAGCTGGGAAGGCTCTGAGCATTCCACAGGCGAGACAGAAACTGCAGCGTGAAGCGCTTCATCTTATCTGACTCCTTCCCCAGACGGCCTTAAACATGACAAAGGATGTCTGTTCTTACAACACAGAGGAGCCTGCCGGTGCCACATGCTTAGCGCATGCAGATAGCCCTGTCTGCACACAGAGACATGTATGTAAAGAGCTCCGAGGGTGCTCGTTTAAACCCGCTTCCCTTGAGAATGAAAGTTATTGTATCTGTGTGCTGGGGCTGCCGTAACAACGTACCGCTGCCTGGGTGGCTCAAACAACAGAAATTTGGAGCCTTCCAGCCAGTTCTGGAGGCTGGAAGTCTGAGATTGAGGTGTTGGTAGGTTGGTTCCTTCTGAGGCTGTAGCAGATGGACACAGGGAGTCCTGCTGTCTGGCTGTGCGTGTCCAAGTCTCCCCTTTCCATGCTGACACCAGTCCTGTTGGATCAGAGCCCCCTCCAATGACCGCATTTTAACTTAATACACCTCTGTAAAGACCATGTCTCCAAATAAAGTCACATTCGGAGGGACTCAGGGTTAGGGCTTCAACATATAAATTTACGGGGGACAGAATTCAAGCTATATAGCAGTTGTCTTGTTGGAAAGAATAAAGTCTCTGAATCCCAAAGCCTGTTGTGGTAGGTAGCACAAATATTCCTCTTCTGCACGGAAGAGTCTCAAAATAATTATGCTGAGTGAAAGAAGCCAGACCAGACGTGAACACACTGTGTGATTCCATTTATACAAAGTTCTGGAAAATGCAAACTAATCCATACGGCGACAGAAAGCAGATCAGTGGTTGCCTAGGGATTGGGGAGTAGGGGTGTCGGGAGTGAGGGGACGGCAAAAGGACACAGGAAACTTCCAGCAGTGACGGAGCTCTTCATTATCACAATTACGGTGGCAGTGGTGTCACGGGTATATACGTGTGTCAAGCTTATCAAACTGTAGACTTTAAATATGCACATTTTATCATACAGCAACTAAAATTCAATAAAAAGATTTTTTTTTTTTTTTGAGACAGAGTCTCGCTTTGTTGCCCGGGCTAGAGTGAGTGCCGTGGCGTCAGCCTGGCTCACAGCAACCTCAAACTCCTGGGCTCAAGCGATCCTCCTGCCTCAGCCTCCCGAGTAGCTGGGACTACCGGCATGCACCACCATGCTCGGCTAATTTTTTCTATATATATTTTTAGCTGTCCATATAATTTCTTTCTATTTTTAGTAGGGATGGGGTCTCGCTCTTGCTCAGGCTGGTCTCGAACTCCTGACCTCAAGCGATCCACCCGCCTCAGCCTCCCAAAGTGCTAGGATTATAGGCGTGAGCCACCGCGCCCGGCCTAAAAAGATTTTTTTAAAAGAACGAGTAGTCCTCTTCTCTCCCCTTCTGTTCTTCCCTTGGACACAAGAGAGGATTTACCTCCCCTCTCCCTGCGAAATTAGCTGTGGCCATGAGACTCGCTTTGGCCAATGAGATGGGGCCAAGTGACAGGCGTCACTTCCAGGTGGAGGTGTTAAAGCCAGCACGTGACTCATCGCTGTCCCTTTAGTCCCGCCCCTGCAATCATGGCATCACATGTCCACATGGAGCCTCCGACCACCCAGGTCCCTGCGAGGACCAGTGCTCCCTGCTGGCCTGCAGCAGATGTGTCTCGCAAGTTACAAAGCTTTGCTATTTTAAGCCACTGAGACTGGGGCTTGTTTATTACTGCAGCATAACCGAGCCTCTGCCGACAGATTCTCCTGTGAGCGTGAGAGTCTGTCATTCGCCTGTGGCCCAGCTGGAATCAGGAAGGACATGGAAGCCACGTCGCTAAAGGGTGAACCTAGCCAAGCGCCCAGCCTCCTCTCCTGCACAAAGCTTCATGTCCTCAGCTCCGTTCTGCGTACACAGTAACACTCCCAGGGGCACAGACTTGCTTTTCTGTGTGCAAATAGCTCCAGAAAGAAAGCCATCTGCTAGCAGTGAGAGCAGAAGAAAGACAAGCAGTCCGGCAAGGTCCATAGAGTCCGGAGCCAGCTGCCTGACCTCAGTCCCGCCTGATAGGTCATGGTGTGCAAACCAGGGTCCCACAGCCACCAGTGTTGCCCTACCCCATGGTCGAAGGATCTTCCGAGTTACAGAGGTAGTCTTGAACTGCGGGAGTCACCAAAGCATCCTAATTTCTCCCTCCTGAATCTCAAGGATGCCTACTTAGCAAAATGCATTGCAAACACAGTCCAGTGTGAAGTGATAACCCAGAACAAACAGGCAGACTGAGTGAGGACGTGAGGTTTGCTTCTTGCCACCTGGGGAGAGTCCGGAGGCTTGGTGTCTAGTTTCAGCACCTCCACCGGCTGCCCCGGGGGCCCCTGGTGTCTATCAATCAAGCTGGCTTACGTGACCCCTGAGGTCCTCTTCAGCCTGAAGTCCTGTGATCTTTCAGGACCGTGCCTCTCGCCTCCCTGCCCACGCTTTGGGTGCTTCCTAGATACCAGGCATTCTATTACGCACTTTATATGATTCTGAGTTAATCCTCATGACAAACCTTTAAGGTAGACGCTATTATACTCCTGATTTTACTCCTCGGAAGGAAACTACGGCTTGACAAAGTCCAGTACTAATAGTTTCCCCAAAGTCACATGGCTTTACAAGACAAGAGCCAGAAATGCAGCCCTGATTTCTCTGACACCAAAGTCAAACTCCTAACCACGCGCTGCTGTTTCTCGAACACGTGCTCAGACACGGTTGTTCTTCATGAAATTTTTTTTTTCATTTTATTTTTGTATTTTATGAGTAATCTGGAAAAAAATTGAAGGGTCGATTGTGGATGATCTAGCTGATCCCCTCGTGATCACAAACTGCCCCTCGATGTTGGACCCGCCACCGCCATTTGTGTTCACCGTCTGGCTCTGGCGGGTCCCCTAAAGTAACTGCACATCCTTACGGAGCTGCTGACACGTCCTCGGGGGCCTCAGTGTTTTCAGATTTGAAAAATATACTGCTTTATTAACAGGAAAGAAAAAACTGCAAAAAAAAAAACAGTCATCTCCGCCCTACCCCCAGAAATAGAAACATTTAAGAGCTCAAAGTTTTTAAAGAATTATGTTAATACGCTTTTCTTGTGAAACTCAACTTCAAGGCAGCTTCAAGGTAAGAATATTCACACTCGGCATCTGTCCCTGTCCTTTTAGACACCTTGATGTATTCACACTCACCACGCCCACACCCAGAGACCCCCCCACCGAGGGAATCTGCCTCCTTGTGCAGATAAAGGAAATGCAAACTGGCTATTCTGGAAACCGGGGTTAACTCTAGATTTCTGGAAGCCCGACTGGGGACCTCAGATTGGCCTAAGTGACCCCTTTCCAAGCGCACCCTCCAGGAAAGGAAAGGGCACAGGCACCCAAGGGGCCCAGAGCATGTGACTCGCGCTGAGGACAGGTAGGAGTCAGCTCAGGTCTAAGGAAGGATTCTTGGGAAAGGTTCCTTCCTTGTGTTCTTTCCCCCTTTTTACACAAGCGGTTTAGGTCTTAAGCACCTTGTGCCGGATGCTGAGATACAAAATGATCAGACCAGAAGGCCTGCTCAGGGAGGGCACACGGTTCTCTGGGCCACTCACACCATCCAAAATAGCTATCACAGTGGAGGGACTGCTCGCAGGCAGAGGGACCCACAAAAGCGGTCCTGTCCCCTAAGTGGCTTGAAATGAGAATCGTGTGTCATCCGACAGCTACAGCTCAGGCAGATGGGTAGATGCTTCCCTGGGCCCTGGTCAGGCCTCCAATTCATGAAAGCAAATAGAATCCCGGGTTGCTGGGCCGGACAGGTTCTAGAGGACGGTGAGGACAACGCCCTCGCCCGACAGCTCAGGAAACTGAGGACGGATTTCCACAGCCGGTTCTCTGTCAAAGCAGACGAGCACCAGCACCCTCTATCCACCTAAACAAAGTCGATTTTCCCTGCCCGGCAATTGAATTTATGAGGTTTTTTTTTTTTATGGTAATGAGTCGGAACTGAACGCACACTGAAATGCAGCACAAATCATTGCAACCAGAGCTGAAAAATGCTAATCTCTCCCCAACATCTCCAGCGCCATTCTCCTGAAACTACCTGCTCCCGCAAGGTTCCCACAGTTAATTACGGCTGCAGAGGAAATTGCACT
The DNA here is from genome assembly GCA_028533085.1 of Varecia variegata. NCBI lineage: Eukaryota > Metazoa > Chordata > Mammalia > Primates > Lemuridae > Varecia > Varecia variegata. Next base: position 3,718,628 of record CM052455.1, on the reverse strand, counting down.
GATTTGCATCAACGTTCATAGACTGGAACCAGCGCGTGTCAGTCTTGCAGGAACAGCCTGGGTTAACCTGTCGGCCCAAATACTGCCAGGCGAGAGGGACACCGGGAGGCCACTTTGCAGGCTGGTTCCCCACCCCCACCAAGCAAGGCTGTTTCCCAGCCTCGGGGCACCTGCAGCGATGGGCTCAGGTTACCTGTTCACCTGGGCTGTGCACACCTGATACTCCCAGAGCCTCCCCGCCCTGCTCCTCACAGCAGCGTGAGGCCCCAAGCTCAAGGCCCGGTATTTCATTTTTTCCTGTTTGAAAAGTTCCATCCATACCTGGTGAGCTCATCAATAACTATCAAAGCCACCTTTCTTCCCCTCCAAGAACCGGGCTTTTGAAAATGACTGGCTCCACGTGGAATTTTCAAAATCCGGCTGGCTCCGGCAGCCACCAGGGCAGCCGGGAGGAGGCCATGGTGGAAGGCAGAGCGAGTTACAAAACAGAATCGCCGGCGTTAAGGGAAAGAAAACAGAGATTGCTATACAGGTCTGGCCTCTGGGGCTCTGAAGACCCCAGTGCTCTGTTCTCATATTGCACAGGATTTGAAAGCTCCCTGGCTGTTTGTCCGGCCCGTGTGCGGAACAAGGCACCTTCTTGTTCTCAGAAAAGGAAAACTCTGTAATCCATACATTGATATGCAAATGCATGTTTACCCAGGTGAGAAACGCTGTGAGAGAAGCCCCTGGGATAGGTTTCCACTCCGCACTAACCTTCATTCCCGTATTCTTCTCTCACTGGTCTACCCAAAGAAGATTTCAAAAGCAAGTTCCACTTGCGTGCTCCGTCCGGCCTGCAGAAATCTTTCAGGGAGACATGGTTGAACCAAAAAACCTGATATAATTATGTTTGCATTAGCACGTGTGGACCTGCCTGCAGGTGATTTTCATTATATTGACAGTACCAAGAGTTTTACACGTTGGAAGCCCCTGTTTTGGGTGATGCTCTGATGATAACCAATACAAGTAGAGTAAGTATTTCGTATTTGTTGATGACGGACTGGATGGGGTTGCATTTTCTCTATGAAAGAGGCCGAGCAACTCTGTATTGATAACCGAGGATTCTGGTCACACAGGTACCCGTTTGGTACCACGGAGCTCTCCGATGCCCTGTGCTTGGTTCTCACAAGCTCTGCAGGCTGGGGGTTGAGCCTTAGCGACATTTCTACCCCTTGACTTAGCAGAGTGCCTGGCTTAATAGCAGCTCTGGAGCATCTGGGGCAGGAGGGCGGGAGTGGAGATACATACGGCTGGACAAAAGGGCAGAGTCTATCCCTTAGACAAAGGGATTGGGCAGAAAAAGCCGCAGCCACCATTGAAAGCACCTCTAGGTGAGGACACTCAGCAGAATAAGTTGACCCGCCTCGGAGCCACCTGAATATGCAAAATGGAATCAAGTATCTGCAGAGGAATTTGGCACAAAACATGTGGCGTGTTCTATGACCTGTTTATAGGGATCGTCCTGGATAAATTTAAAAAAAAGGTTGAGGACTCAGGACGTGTAAGCAATGACTAACCTAGTTAGCTAATCACTGGGGTTACACAAAGTGCCTTCAGGGTAAAATCCATTCAGGTGTTACTCAAGAGCAGCCCCCGCCCCCAACAGGTACCGCCAAGGCCAACGGCCGCGCTGGGCCCAAGTCCCCTCTGGCCCCATTGTGGAGCCATGCAAAGTTGCTGATATGCCTGTTGGCATGTACCACGGTAACAGCCGTGACTGTGCTTCCCAGGGTGTAAAGCCCCGCACCTGAGCAACAGAGCAAGGAGGCCCGCCCGCCTGCAACACCACCCAACCCCCTCCCACCCAGGAGTTGCTGTCCCATGCATTGAGCCAAAGCACATCCCACTCTGAAGCCTAAACTTGGTGGCTACATTGCACGTCCTACCTGAGACGCCCCAAAACAATGCTATGACCTTCCTCGGCCATCACCCCGATAAAGAAACACAGCTGTGAGTGCCCCTAACCACGGCCAGCTGAAACCGAATTCTGGACGACTCGGTTGGCCTGTGTGAACAGCATGTGCACGCCAGGGGCACTCTGCACACACGTGCACACGCCACCCTCTGCACACAGCTGGGAGCCAGCACACGCGCTGGGGGCGTGAGGAGGCCCTGGAGCCCCGAGGGTCAGAGAGTGCTCGAGACAGCGTCATCCTGTTGGATCCCCGTTTGCTTCAGCAAAACAGAGCTCAGAGGGTCACAGCTAGGGAATGACAGGGCCAAACCTCAAGCTCAGGTCTTCTGACCGAGAAAAGGAATGTGGGAGCAGTCAGCTGCCTAGAAAGGCAGAGAAGACCCTATGCGTTTCTTGGGTCCCTGCCTGATTCTCCTCTTTGCCCTTAGTAGCTGTGAACAGGCCCTAGTAACCGGGCCCTCTGTGCTTGCCCGGAGGATTCACTTCGACACGTTTATTGAGGGTCCACCGTGCACTGCGCACCCTGCCAGGAGCTGGGTTGTACCCTCAGGGTGTTTACCGCCAGCAGGCGGGATCAGCATGAAAACAGATCATGGCAACAGAGCAGTGGCGAAAATAAGAGACACATGGGTCAGAGGAGCGCGGCTGACCTGTCGTAGGCAGGAAGTTGGGGAAGTTTTGCAGCCGTGGTGACTTCGGGCGAGGATTTGGCAGGAAGAGCAGCAGCTGCCAGGCAGGTGAGGAAGCGGGAGTTGACCCTGCTCGAGGCGGTTGGCGTGTCCAGAGTGCTGGGAATGCAAGTAATCGCTCCATCGCAGCGTGGCAGGAAGTGAAGGGCCGGCAGGCCAGGGAGTCAGCTCGGCTGTGACCCGTCACCAATCAGGACACGCGGAGTGCGTAGTCGGATTCCCACCTGAGATGGTCACTCTGGCCACAGCGTGCACAAAGTTTTAAAGGAGAAAAGACAGAAGCCAGGAGACCAGTACATCAGCTGCTGCAATAGTCCAGGCAGCAGGGACGTGGGCCTGGGCTGGGGCAGCTGAGTGACCCGGGGGACATGGGCAGGACGATTAGTAAGTAAACTCAGCCTAGTCAGTGATAGACTGTGGAGGGGAGGAGGGGCCGAGGACGACACCCAAGTCTTCTGTCTGGGACAGGTGGGTGGACTGTCGCTGCCCCGGCTGGCGTGAGCAACCCTGACGGACAGGCAGACGCGTAGAGGAGATGGTGAGTCTGTTCCTTGCCATCTGGAATTTGGATGATCTGTAGGACAGTCACGTGGAGGTGTCAACGTGCACCTGGACAGGTGAGTGCGGAAAAGAGTGCAGAGGAAAGAGGCTAGTGGAATAACCGTAGCAAGAGCGTTTTCAGGGCGATGGTAGACGATGGAGTGGACGGGGTGAGAAAATGCAGACAGAGCGTGTAGGCTACTCCTGCATCAGTGCGGTTAACTACGAAGAAAAGGAAGAGCAAGAGTCCCGCACGCTCCCCGGGTAGAGGGAGTCCGGCGCACTAGGAAGGATGGGCCGTCCCGCTGGTGTGAGGCCACAGGTGCACCCACGGGCTGGCCGTGAATGGAAAGGGGCGGCTGATTCTCAGTTCCTGGAGAGAACAAGAGAAAGATGAATGAGAGTGGAGGTGACGTGGTAAGTTGGGACAAAGGGGGACAAGAAGTTGAGAACGGTGTGTGGTTCTTCCTTATGAAAAATGGGCATACTGAAAGTTACCTAGGTCATTAGATCACATTTAAAAAATGACTAGGTGAAAGAATCTTTAGAAAGATAAACTAATTCTTTCAAAACTAGCAATGTCTATTGAGAGGCCAAGAAAAATAAGAAGGAAGACAGGAAGGAAAGAAGGAAGGAAGGAAGGAAGGAAGGATAGAAAGAAAAAGGGGAAAAAACAAAAAGAGAAAAAGAAAAGATAAAGTAATGCTAAGTGTGATCTGGTCACACCTTCCATGTGGGACACACATACATTGATTACACACCAAATGCCATGGGGGAAAAACACCTGCTGGATCTGGCAACACTGAATTATTTTACCGAGATTCCCCAAAACCGTAAAAACAATAAGTTTCAGCTGATAAGATCACCAAACATCAAACACCATGAAGACTTCAGCTACTACTTCTACTTAGAATAACAGAAATCCATGAAAATGTAACAGCAATGGCTGGTCATTTGATGAAAAGGCTCTCTAGCTTTGTGTCCTATTCTTGCAACCACCACCAAACTCAAGAACCCGACATAAACTTCAACCTCCTGATGGAGACGCAGGTCCCACTGTACAGGGCCAAGTAAAAAATGCCCTTTGGAGGCCGGGCGTGGTGGCTCACACCTGTAATCCCAACACTCTGGGAGGCCGAGGTAGGAGGATCGCTTGAGGCCAGGAGTTCAAGATCAGCCTGAGCAAGAGCAAGACCCCATCTCTACAAAAAAATATTAAAAATTAGCCGGGCATGATGACACCCGCCTGTAGTCCCAGCTACTCAAGAGGCTGAGGCAGGAGGATCACCTGAGCCAGGAGGTGGAGGTTGCAATGAGCTATGATGCACTCTACCTGGGGCAACAGAGCAAGACCCTGTCTCAAAAAAAAAAAAAACATTTTTGGAAACCGAAGTTCGAGGGCATATTGAAGACTTCGATGTGCTGAGAAATTTCAAACTTGAAAGATCAAGAAGCAAGAAGAAATAAACATCCAATATTTTAAAGAATCAAGTGCTCAGACTGCTCATCTGCCCAACTGGAGACTCAGGGAAGCTTTGGCGTGTAGGCTGAATCCAACGTGGGTGGAACGCAGCTATGGGCTTGTAAACCCATGACCCGCTGGGAACAGGTTCCTGAAGAAGATGTAGGGAGGGTGAATGACTGGAAGGTCCACATCGTAGACTCTGTCCGGCAAACATGGCGCCCGGATAACATGGTGCAAGCACTGCTCCAAATGGAGCAAACAGACATGGGCCACCGCCCTGTGCTCATGCTCCAGGACAATTACAAGGTTAATAGGGCCCAGGGGTCTGTAAGGGTTAAATGACGTGGTCCCCTCATGGTCCCACTCATTCAATGCCAATGCCTGGGCCAGAGCGCAGCAGACGAACCCCTCCCACCCCTTGCAAAGAGGAGGTCACACCTCCCGGTCAGTGAGTCACACCGAATGTCGAGTTTGAATTTAAAATCTGCAAGGACCACAGAGGCTGCGCTTCTCTGGAGTCCCGCGTTGTGTTCCGGAAGAGTTTCCAGAGTCACGTCAGGGTCTCTGGCCAGGGCTTGACTCGGCCTTCCGGAAGCTCGCTGCTCAAATGCCAAGTCCTCCTAACAGGACAACCGAAGGGTGGGGACAGGAAAGGAAGAAGATTCCAGGGAATGTGACCCTGCCTTCCTGGAAGAAGGGAGCCGTGGGTGTCATGCGGGGAGCCGAAAGGCACGGTGTGGTGTGGGAGCAGATTGCAGAACCCCCCCCCAAGGGAGGCGCCTGGGACCCCAGTGTCCACGTGAGATACAGCCTCCTCCTCCCGGTCCCGTTATTGTCCTCTTGGAAAGGTTCTTCGTGCATTTTAAACTCAAAGGAAGGGTTCAGACAAAAGTGAGGCTGTTCCATCCAGAAAGCGAGTACTTGCCGGAACAAGCCATTTGCGGATTGCCTGCCCGGGAAGGGCGAGAAGCCACGGGGTGACCTACCCACCGGCGGGGACCGGGCGTGGCAGGCCCGGAGCACTCCCGCTCTGAGTCAGAGCAAGGGCATTCCTCCCACGTTGCCAGCTCCTGCAGCGCCACCAAAACAAGCCGTGCCTTTCTCTTTCCCACGTTCCTGGGTCCAGAAGCAGGTGTGGTCCGTAGTGGCAGGTTGACATCAGCGAGGAACACATTCCTGGGCTCTTCGAGTCCCATTGACACGTGCAGTTTCTGAGGCTGAATTACACCTGACCTCTGGGTCAGTCCTGTTGCTCACCCGCACAAGCCACTCATTCGGCAGGGAATGACCCGGCCCTTGGGGTGCCCCTCCTGCCCGGCCCCGGGAGGAGTCCGAGGGTGGCAGGGTGGCCTCCCTCCAGGGGCTCGCGGGCTGGTGACGACACCCAGCAGCACCCGGGAGGGCCCTTGCACGACATCTACTTATATAAAACGTGCCCCCTCCTGACCTCTGCCTCCACTGCAGCCACTTCCTTGCATTCATTCATTCCTTCATTCATTCATTCACTCAAAGGATGGATCGTGGGCGTCCCTATCTCCAGGCCGCACGCAAGGTGTTGAGGATGTACAGTGACCCAAACCAGGCGGGATTCTGTCTGTCCTGGAACTTACCTTTCGGTGAGCAAAGACGTCAGAAGCACATATGCAGGTAAACCAGGAAGTTCCTGTTGGTGACAAGCGCCATGGAGAACTTCCATGGTGGTGGGAGGGGCTCGTTTATTCCTCTCTGAGGAAGGGACACCGGAGCTGAGGCCTGAGCGGTGAACAGCGAGCACATGTCTGGGCCTGTCCCCTGAGCGGGGGAGCCCAGGAGGAAGCCGTGGCGGAGGATCCCCGTTGCTAGCGGGAAATGGAAGGCCTGGTGAGACGAGGCGCTGTCCCAGCTCGGCAGACGTGGGCATGTCCTGGCCCCCCACCGTCTGTGGCAGAGCAGGGCCATGGAGGCCACCCAGGGGGGGAAGCATCATAGTCCCTCTGGCCTGCTAGACCAGAGCGAGGCCATCTCTGTGAGGACACTCGGGTAGCTCACAGTGGCCTGGTCTCCTCAGGTGACACTAGAGGGTCAGGAGTCCACAGACGCCCCCGTCTCGGTCTCTAGGAGACCCCAGCCAGTGAGGTGGCCAGCCCACTCCCACCAACACCCGCTGTGAACGGGTACCCTCACTTGTGGGCGAGACCCCCAAGTAGTGTTCTCCAAGGAGGGGCTGACCCGGGCATGGCCAGGGCCCCCCCCAGCTTTGGGGCCCTAGGCCTGGCTGCCTGGCACAGCCTCATTTCCAGAAACTCCCCTTCTCCCTGCCACGTGGGATGGGCACCAGGCCACACCACGGGCTTGGCTTGGGAGCAGCGTGGTGCCTCCCCTCCTGAGTGTCACGGCTCCGCGTGCTTCCTGAGGTGACGAATGACCTTGATTCGCGTTGGTGAAGTAATGGCTTTCCTCCTCAACCTTCTCATCCATTAGTCACGTTGCAACACAGCAGAACCAGTTCCCAGGAACCAGCCCGGGGAATTGCAAACGCCTCCCAGGCTCAGCTTACCAAACTCGCAGTCACACAATCTGCCCAGGTGCCCGGAATTACCTTGGCCCGCTGCCACCCAAGGCCCGACAACGGGGACTTGAGAATGTGTGAGAGCAGAGAACAAGGACTGGGGCTCATGCCCAGCTCTCCCCTTGCTGTGTGACTTTGGGCAAATGGCTTAACCTCTCTTAGCTTCTGCACTGATACATTGCCAGTAATGATGCGAGTCGTGGGGCAAAGCAAATGAGAAAGTGGCTGGGAAAACACTCTGTAAGTTATTACAAAGCACCAAGTGACAGTGGTTCTGTCCCGTGGAACAACTGATCATGGTGGGTGAACTTCCGAGTCTTGACCCAAGGAGTTCTTGGGGTAGGAGGACTGATGTCACCAAATCCATTTCCAGGACACGGAAAGAAAACCTCATGACGCCATGCTTTTAGTACAAGTTGAGCGTCTCTTATCCAAAAAGCTTGGGACCAGAAGTATTTCAGATTTCTGAATTTTTTTTTCAGATTTTGGAATATTTGCATCATATATTAATACTTAACAGCTGAGCGCCCCAAATCTGAACATTCAAAATCCAGAATGCTCCAATGAGCATTTCCTTTGGGTGTCATGTTGGTGCTCAAAAAGTTTTAGATTTTGGAACATTTCAGATTTTGGATTTTTGGATTTGGGATGCTTAACCTATATATCAGCAGGTAAACTTCCCGTGTCAAATCTGAGCGATAAACCCCATGCCACTTCGTAAAGCTTTATGATAAGATGTCAGGAAATACAGTCCCTAGATGTGAATACAATACATCCTTTGCCCGAAATAATTGCTTGCAGACTCAGACGCGAACGTCTGTTGCACTAATGGCTACAAGTTGACCCTGCAGTGAGATACGGTAGGCGGGTGGAGCAGTGGGGTCAGGCTGTTTTCCCAGATGCAAGTCCTTTAGCAGTTTCCAATTTATATACTAAAGAAGAAGGATTAACAAGTTTTTCGAAGCTGCATGCCAAGCCAGTGGCCAAAACGAATCCCTGCCCTCCTGCCCAGCACACCCCTCTCTGACCAATCACTCTTGCCGCTCACAAGATGCTTCCTCTTCAAAGAAACTGCAAAACTTGTATTGTTCCATTTTATCAACCAAAAGAGAGGCAAGACTTGGGTCCTTCGTCATCCACAGGTAATAAGATTGGCCTAATTATGACACCCAGGGACAAACCACCAAAGATCTCAATGCAAATGGCAAAGGGCTGGATTGGAAGGGACACGCGGGCCGTGTTGGCTGCCCCCCCATGCCCCGACCTCAGCTGGTCTCCTTCCCTCCTCGTAAACCAACATTAACAGGGGCCTCTTCCACTCAGAGAGCAGCAGTCTTGTCCTTGAAAGACATGGGGTTTGAGCACGGGGAGTCTTGGGTGAATTCAAAACCAACCGTGGTAGAACCCTCTGCCCTTCCTCTCTGTGATCAGAGAGAGAGAGAGAGAGAGAGGTTTGAGAAATGCAGGTGCCCAGGCCCCACTCTCGGCCACATAGAAGCAGGGCTCTCCGACTCACCACGCCCACGACCACCCTCTTCATTCCCCTCTACGAGTGGTCTTCCCCAGTCTTCCCCGTCGCGATCAACTGCGCCATCTTCCCGCTCGAGCAGATACCGAGAGACCATGCTTAAGTCCTCCCTTCTTCGTGTCCCACGTCCGGTCCATCGGGAAAGAATGTCAACGCTACCTCCCCAAGAAATCCAGAATCCTGTATCGCCTGTGGCCCTGTGGCCAGCAGGGTCCTCCCTACACGACCAGAGCCCTGCTCACCCCTCTCACATCTCACATCACCCCTGGCCACCATCCAGGACCAGCGTCCTGCTCCCAGAGCTTTGGACAGGCCACCTCATCCTCCTCTCAGGGCCTTTGCACCAGCCGTCCCCTCCCCTGGAATGCTGGTCCCCAGGTCTGCCTACTTCTCCTTTGGGATTAGCTCATGCAGGCGCCTCCTCCTCCCCTCTTCTCTTCTTCTACTCTCCCCTCTGGCTAATCACTGTGCTATTTTTTTTTTTTTTTTTGAAGCAGGGTCTCACTGTGTTGCCCTGGCTACAGTGTAGTGGCATCATCATAGCTCACTACAACCTCCAACTCCTTGGCTCAAGGGATCCTCCTGCCTCAGCCTCCTGAGTAGCTGGGACTACAGGCATGTGCCACCACACCCAGCTAATTTTTCTATTTTTTGTAGGGACAGAGGTCTCCAACTCCTGGCCTCAAGCAATCCTCCTGCCTCGGCCTCCCAGAGTGCAGGGATTACAGGCGTGAGCCACCGCGCCCAGCGCTTTGTGCATTTTTATTGTCTTTATTACACACGTCACTCTCTGAAATCATTTCTGCTTAATTTTACTCGTTGACACCTGTCCCCTATGAGCACCCAAAAGGCAGGGCCGCATCCACCTCATTTGCCACCCAAAAAGTTCCTGGGCCAGAACAGGGTGCTCAAAAAGTACTTATTGACTCCTCCGAGAATCCAGTGACTTCAAGCAAACTGAGCGGGACAAAGCACACCGACACCTCCCGGCGTCAGCAACAGCCGGTTTCAACACCTCGGACCGCCGGGCCCACGGTGGGTTCCTGCCATCGCGTCTGAGGCCTCTTCCATCCTGGCCTCCTGCTCTGTTGGGGCCACCCCACTTTCCACAGGCGTTGGTGACAGGGCAGGAGTTGGCCCTCCCCGCCCCCAGGGCCCCAGGCAGGAGATTGGCCTCACCACCAGGACAGGCAAGCTTTTCCATTTCCCCATCTGTAAGACGGGGACAAAGAATGCTTTGTCACCCCACCTACTTCTCACGGGTGTTATGAAACAACTGTTTGCTCGGAAAACACTTTGAGCAACTTGGGTAAAGGTGCCTGTGGCTCAGATGACGCCTGTTGCATTCGATCCAGGCCAGGGAGGGCTGCGCCAACTAGTCATCCGGTCACTGGCGCACCCGCCTAAGGGGCGGGAGGCGCGGCAGTCTCTCCTGTGTCTCCAAGTCTGTGTCACCGAGCCTATGTCAGCAAGCCGTTGGCCGTGCTGTGCTCCCAGTATATGCCCACGAGGTGTGTGTGCGTTTCTGGGGCCACCTGACCCACTGGTGTCAGCCGAATATGAGCCCTCTGTGGGCCTGGACGGCATCCTTCGAGCACCCAGCCTGCCCTTCGCCAGGAGGAAGAGTGGGGTTACCTGGGGACAGCCTACCTGAGCTCCTGCCATGCAGGGCAGGGCTGCAGCTTCGGTGCCAGCCTCTCAGGCAGGGAGCTGGGAACAAAGACAAGCCATCCTGGCACCCAGCCTGCGGAGGGCAGATCGTAACCTGCGGGCACACAGGTGCCCCCTGAGCCGACAGCAGTGGCCCCGGCCAGCTCGTTACCATGGCAACCATACTTGGCAACCTTCACCCTGCCCCCAGAAGGGGCCAGCCCCAGCCCTGACCATGCACATCGGAGCCGCCGGAGGTTGAGAACAGGAGAGGTGAGGGCAGTCTGGGGCCCACGGGCCTGTCTGCCGTGTGGTCAACAGTTAAATCTTAGCTTCAGACTGGACACTGGACTCAGAGCCCCAGCAGGTGTCTGTCCCTGCAGCAGCCACCCCAGGCCACTGCTCCAAGACAAACCGCCCACCCTACAGGTGATTTCAGCCAGGCCTTCAGCAGACAGGGAAGAACAGACAGGCTGCGTGTTTAATTATAACTCTCTCGGCTAGGCAGGGCCGGCTATATACAGTAAGTCTGCCTGTTTCTAATTATATTTACTTTCAAACGAAGAGGGAGGAGGAAATCTTCTAAAGATGAGTCAGAAAAAAAAAAAAAGTCCTGGGTTGTTATGAAAGCAGAGGAACGTCTCCTGAGGGCGTCTGTAACAGCGCTGTCACCGCCTGACAATGGAAAACCTGAGCTCCGAGCCGGTAAACACCGCATGGCAGCTTTCCCGGCCCCGCATGCCTTCGAGTCTGTGCCTGAGCTGCATACCAAGCCCGGATCGATAGCACAGGCGTCCTCCCGCCCGGACACAGCCGGCCTCTCCGAGCCCAGCGAGCATCCTCGCCCCGCACGGGCAGGGCCATCCAGCATCTGCCGTCACCTTAATTGGGAGGCAGCGTTCCAGCCGCAACGCGGCAAAGGTTTTTCCCTCATCAGAGGAAAAGCATCCTGACCAGATGGCCGGAATGAGAAGGCTCCATCCTCAGTTATTAGTAACAACACTGCAAATGCCACCCATCACACGCAGACACCTAGAGACCCAAAATAGTCAGCCACGTGCAGAGCAGCAGTTGCCCGCTTTGGAGGCGATCAGGGCATTGTGCTGTCTGGTCCCAGCGCCTGCCTGTGTACCCGACGGCTGCCCGGGGCAGCTGGCTTGAGAGGACCAGGAATTCGGCCCACTCGGCCGTCAGCTGCCTCCCCTCCAAGACCGCGTGGGCTGCCCTCGCCCTTCCCCAAACATCCACCGTGGGAGAAGCCACAGAGGAACCGGCCCTACTGTGGGTGACACACCCACCCTGGAGGACCATTCAAGCCCGTACTGCTCAGAATGGGTTTTCCAATCGTTTTTTAAGTCGTCACACTTGTTTTGTTTGCTTTCTTCCAGGAAGGCTGCACTGTTTTGGAAAAGGAGGGGGAGGAAATTTTTTTCAATGCGAGTTCACTTCCTGAGCCTTTGAGATATTTCCCTGCCGTAGCCAGAGGCCAGAGAGGTCTTAGGGAGGCGGCACTCGCGGGGGGAGGAGGGGCGCTTGTCCCCACACTGGGTCCTCACGAGCCATCTACAGGAAAACTGCACTTAGCAATGACACAGTGTCGAAAGTCCTGGGGCTGCCTCAGTTCTCGCTCCAACTCCACTTCCCACCACCCTCCAAGAACACGTTTTTGAGGCCGGTTTGGAATTTGGAGTGGGTTGTTTGTCCAGGCAAGCTTGAATTATGAAATCAGTTTATCCATAAGAGAAGGCCAAAGAATGGATGTGGGAGATCATTAAGAATATCATTAGGGAAAGATTAGAAGGGCAGCCAACACTTGCCAGAGTGCTTCGTCACCAACGTCATTGTTCCCACCACGCACGGCCACCCCGTGAAGCAAATGGTGGTCAGCCCATTTCACAGACAGGGCTCGGGGAGGTGAGGCGGCAAAGCCAAGGGCACCCTACCCACCTGGCAGACCGGGTCAGCCTCCCTGCCGGGCGCTCTGTTAGCACCCTGCACCGCTGCTTCATTGCCGTGGCCACCACGGTGAGCACAGCTGATTGGCAGGGGAGTTGGCCCACGCCAGCTGAGATACATCATTGTCATTTCAAAACCAGCGCACAAAACCATGCACAGAATCAAGCAAACACTGTGGCCCGGGGTTGCCCAGCTCCTGGGCAGTGAAGCGGCCATTGCATTTCCTATCAAAGTACTGGGAGCGCGGGGAGGGTGCCCCTCTCCCAGCAGATGGGGTGGGAGTGCCCCTCCGACAGAGGAAGGACCAAGGACAGAGAGCAATGCTTCATCCTGAAAGTAGCATGGCCAGTCAGGGGCAGAGTTTGGAATCAGATGTCTCGGTCCTGCCCATGAGTCCCTGCTCAGCTCATGGACGCTCAGCTCATGGACGGAAGCAATGATCTAATTTTCAGAGTAAGGGTCTAAATTCTGCTTTTGCCCCACAAAGATTATACCCAGCCTTGAAGTCTTGAAGTCTGGGGGGGCTGGCCACTGAGAAAGCCTTCCTTCTCCCACCCTGGCTTCCCCTGCTCTCCCCAAAGCCCCCGGTGTTGGCTCAAGGGGACAGTGACATGAGGACAAGAACAACAGACAGAAAAACACACAGGAAAGGGGGGGTGTCCTGCCAGAATCCAAACTGAAGGTGGGTCCTGCCCCCGGGGGCTGGCTGGTGTTTTGTCTTCCATCCTGGTTCCAAGCACAAGCATTTGTAAGTGCCTAGTGGCTCATCGTGTTCCCGGCCTTGTTTGAGCTCTAGGACTTCTGGGGTTGGGGTGGAGAGGAACACAGGGCCCTGCCCTCAGAACGCTCCCAGTCTAGCAGGGAAACCAAACAGCACGGCCTCCCGGAGTCTCCCAGCTCAGAGGCACCCACCACGGCTGTCTGCCATTCCTGGATTTTCAGTTCTCCCAAGTAGGGGTGAGGACGCTGGGTCATTCCAGCCTCAAACGAAGCCAGTTGTGCCTTCCAGGCCTCTTAATGTCTTGACCTTGTCTGCAGGGTCAAGGTTTGCGAGAAAGTGGATCCAGCCATTTCTAGGAGGAATAAGAGCGGGGAACTCGTAACAATTCACCCCTAATGAAACCACATTCTGTTCCTGGGTCACGCAGAGTAAACGTTGACAGTTTGACTCATCACGTCTCCTTCCCTCTGCTAAGTGGCCCTTGAGCTGTGGCACAGACGACAAGCCCGGGGCCTGAGAGACGGCTTTGCGGGCACGATGTGTAACACATACCAGAAAATACCTGGAGACGCCCAGGACTGAACTTAGCAGACCTCACAGAGCAGGAGGAGGTGTAGCCTTCCATCAAGACTCCTCTACAAAGGCTATTCGACTACAGTGTATCGTATGACTTTGTTCTTAGAGTTACATTTTAACTGACAAAGTTTAACAACAACTATGACTTATGGCCTTCTAAAATTGGCAGCAGAAAAATGAACTGAGGAAGGAATGGAAAAAAACCACAAGTGAAGCCACTCTGTATTATGCACAATTTCTGTTGTTTCTTTTTTTCCTTTCCGAGCATGTGAGAGAGAGAGAGAGAGAGTGTGTGTGTGTGTGTGTGTGTGTGTGTGTTTTCAAATGGTAGAAAATATTTTCCAGATACACTGTCCTGGCGTTCCCAAGCACATATTTATGCCAAGTTTATAAAAAGCAGCTGCAGACAGGGTTGACTGAAAGGCTTGCTCTGCTGTCTGGCTTCTAGAAGGTGCCTGGGTTCTCACTCTGTCACCAGGACTCGGACTTACCTCTTAAAACTCTCCAGCTTTCTGCACCGTGCACTTGAAGGGGGACACACTTCCGGCTCGGGGGGACCTGGAGGAATGGTCACCTCTTACCCTGCTACGCTTTCATAGCACGCTTCTTCTCTGCAAAGTGTTTGAGTGACATGTCTTATTATCATTTTCAGTCCCTCAAAATCCTCACATAGATACAAAAAGGAAAGTGCTCCAAGATTCACTTCTCAAATATCTGCAGGGCTCAAAGGGGCAGAGCGAGTCGGGTGCAATTGGCACCGATGGTTTAGAACACAGGGTGGCACCCTCCATGGGTGCGTTTACCCTACGCTGTCTTTCCATCTTCTCACTCGGGATTCAGCAAGACCTTCTTTTCCATTGGCCTGAATGAAACTCTCCAGTCCCTCCCCCAAAACTCCCATGGTCTCTCCCTCTCCTGATCGGTGAGAAGCTCCAGCCTTCAGCTTATCTGCCCTTGGTCCACCTCTGCCCACCCCCAACACCCTGGGAAGTCCCGGGTGGCTGTCAACTCCTGTACCCAAATCCACACTTTCCTCCCAGTTTCCTCTCTGGCCTGGGGTGGGGACTCCACTTACCCTCCTCCCCCACCACGGGCTTAATAAAGACAGTAATAACCTGCTTTGTAGCTCTCCCAGGGGTGACTAATTGGTTAATCTTGGGAAGGCCCTTTGAAGATGAAACGCCAGTATTACTCACGGGGTTGAAGGCATGCACCTGCCCCGGTCTGCCCCTGAGTCAGCAGAGAATGGCCTCCCACCCACGGGCAGGCTGGGAGAGCTGGCTGGGGCCGCTGCTCAAGGTCAAGGTTGGCCAACAGGAGAGGCGTGGACAGCACACCTAGCACCTGTCAAGGGGAAACCAAAAGGCCTTGGTGGCGTTGGGCTGGGCAGGCCACTCTGGGTGTGGGAACTGTGCCCCATCCACGTTTGCGAGCTGTAATGAGCCTTCAAATAACTCTGCCAACAGGGCAGTGCGTGTCAGGAATATCAGCGAAGGCAGTATTTCCTGGTCATTGTTTGAGGAAAATGCCTTTGTCGTAGCAAATGCCTCCCAAGCAGCAGCGTTTTCTTCCTTCCTGCAGAGGAGGGGCGCCCAGGGAGGGCCAGCGCTGTGCAGCCCAAGGTCGGGGGGTGCACGGCGTGGGCAGTGGGGTTCTCTCCTGCTCCAGCCCGTGAGTTTCCCCAGCCTCTCTCCACTCATGTCTCCGAGGAGAAGGAAGCGGCAGCAAGAACTACGAACCACCCAGAGAAATTAAAAATAGAACTACCATCTGACCCAGCAATCTCCCTCCTGGGTATACACCCAAAGGAGATGAAATCACCACATCATAAAGATACCCGCACTCGCGCGGTCCCTGCGGCGCTATTCACAGCAGCCAAGACCTGGAAACAGCCCGGGTGCCCATCGGCGGGCCGATGGCGACAGAACCCGCGGTGTGGACGTACCTCGGAGGTCACTCAGCCTTCAACAAGGAGGGTCCTGCCATGGATGGACCTGGAGGCTGTTATAAGCCAGACACAGAAAGGAAAATGTTGCATGGTCTCACTTATGCAGAAAATTTTTAAAAAAAAAGAAAAAAAATGTCCAATACATACAGATAGAGAATGAAACAGTTGTTAGCAGGGTCGGGGGCGGGGAGGGAGAGGAAACGGGGAGGTCTAGGTCACAGGACACAAAGTAGCAAACATGCAAGATGAACAGTAGAAAGGTCTAATGTACAGTATGAAGACAATAGTTAGTCAGAGTGTGTTGTCTTCAGGATTTTTGCTAAGTGAGTAGATTATAGCTGCTTTTGCCACAGGGAGGGAACTGGGTAACTATGAGAGGATGATGGATATGTTCATTTGTTCCACTATAGTAACCATATTACTGCGCATATATGTGCGTATCTCATAACATTATGTTGCATACCTTAAACATGCACAATAAAATTTATTTAAGGAAAAAAAAAAAGAACTAGGAAGCAGAGGCCACAGCAAGTAGAGAAGGTGACGGTCCCTTCTGACCACGCCTCCACCCACCCTTGACCGGGTGGAGGGGATTCTGACACGGTGGCAGCTGCAAACCCCAGAACAGAACGCCTGTAAGCCCTGCAACCTGATGCCAAGATTCCGCCCGAGAGACCCCGTTTCCTGCCCTCTCCGCACATTCCTTCCATTCCTCCTGAGCACCTTCTCCCACTGCTATTTTCTTCTTTCTTCTAGAAAATAAGTCACATGGCCAGAAGGATTTCAGGCACTGCTGCTTTCTCTTTTAGATCCCCGGGTTCTTATAAGATTTTCATGGCCTTCTGTCCGCCCGCAGACCGCC